>PVJH01047933.1:0-11062 GCA_004026705.1 Nesogale talazaci | reverse complement strand
TGGGAGCTACCCAGTGCTGCTCCCGAGAGCTGCCACTGGATTTGAACCGCCAAGCCCGCGGGCCGCAGTCCCGCACTCAACCACTTACACCACCGGGGCTCAGCCCTCTAATTCATTTCTTTAATGGCCGTCTCATGCTCCACTTTCCCATTGGGTCCCCCTCTTCCTGCTACTGTTGGACGAGTGGGACCACCGGCCTACACCACGGTCTGCCTCTTGATCTGGGGGTTATGATTTGTTCACCTATTGTCAGGCATGTTGAGTCACTCTTGTGCAGTGTCTGCGTGTCCAGTCTTGGTCTGGAAAGTGTGCCTTCCCCGACAGTAGGCAGGGGTGCATAAGGCTCCTCACCACCAGCTCCCCAAAGAGAAGCAGTGCCAGCCATCACATTCGGGGTGAGTTCGTGGGCTCAGTAGGGTGGGAGTACATGATAAATTGCCCAAATGAGCCACGGCTGAAAAAGGTTTCCCACTCCTGCATCAGGGGATACTCCCTTTTACTTTCTCACTATTTACATGCGTGTGTGTGTGTGTGTGTGTGTATGTATGTGTGTGGTGTTGGTGAAAATGAAGGGCCCAGTTTTTTTTTTTTAATTTTATTACAATTGTGTTAGCTTCCTTTGTTCCATTCCTTGATTTTCCTGGTCTTTCATTCTACTCGTCATCGCAAGCGAGGTTGAACTGATGCCTGTAGTTCCTGATTTCTTTCTTTTTTTTTTTAGGCATCACTGCCCTAGCAGGAATTGAACCTCCATCCCAGTGGGCTGCAGTCCCGCGCACAACCACTACGCCACCGGGGCTCAGCCAGTTCCTGATTTCTAACCAGGCCAGTAGGGCCTTTAATTTCTTCCTACATGGTGACTCATGAGCATTTACCCTTCTCCATAAAGTTATTTTTTTATTTTATTTTTTTTCGGGGGGGCATCACTGCCCTCAGGTGGTGGGAGTAGGAGGCCCAGCCTTTGCTCCGTGGAGCTGGAATTGAACCTCCATCCCAGTGGGCCGCAGTCCCGCGCACAACCACTACGCCACCGGGGCTCAGCCTCTCCATAAAGTTATAAACGGACCTAATTTGGTGTGTTTCCAAAAGAGGATACACACACAGCAAAGGTCAAATGGGCAAATACTGAAAAAAAAAAAATTGGTGAGATTCTAATGAGTTGCATTATTATTTTTTTCAAAATTGACTTACAGTGTATTAACGTTCCCCATATAAAACCATAATCTTCATTTTGTTTGGATCTTGGCATATGTACTTAAGAAAGGTTTTACAGTTGTCTATATATATGTATATATATATAGGCTCTGTCTTTTTTTTTATTTATTTTTTTAGGCATCACTGCCCTGGTGGTGGGATTAGGAGGCTCAGCCTTTGCTCCTGTGAGCGGGAATTGAACCTCCGTCCCAGTGGGCCGCAGTCCCGCGCACAACCACTACGCCACCGGGGCTCAGCCCTCTGTGTCTTTTTATTCTCTTATTAAATTTCTTCCTAAATATCAAACTGCTTTTGTCATTATTTCAAATGGATCAAAACAACACACAACTTTTTGCGAGTGCTTTTGCTAGAAAACATTCCTGTACTTATCTCCTACGATGCACCTGTCCTGGGAGAAAGACTGGACTTCCGTCTCCCGTAAATAGTTAACATCTGGGACACTGACAAGGTTTGCCCCGATGGCAGTGAGTTTTGTCTGCTTGATCTGTCTAGGAGTCCTGGTGGCTGAACGGGCCACACATCGGGCCGCTAACCACGAGGTGAGCGGTTCAAATCCATTAGCCATACTCTTGGATCCCAGGGAGGAATGGCGCTCCTCGCTTCTGTGAAGAGCTACAGCCTCCCATACACGAAGGAACATCTCTGCTCTGTCCTTTAGGATTGCGACGTACAGGAGTTGCCTCCAGAAGTTTCTTAAAATCCGTGTAAGAGGAGCCCGTGTGGCGTACTGGGTTAAGCACTGGGCTGCCAGCCATCAGGTTACCAGTTCTAAAGCAGCAGCTGCTCTGCTGAGAAAGGTCAGCGTCCCGACACTTGCAAATATCTGTAGCCTCAGAAACTCACAAGGCAGTGGTACTCTACGTCAGAACGGACGTTGGGTCAACACTGGACAGCTAATTTCAAAATCCACCAGCTGCTTTGTGGGGGGACGTTGAGGCTCTCTAGCCTGTCAATATTTATAGCTCCAGTCGCTTCAGAAACCCTTAGAGAGCCTCCCAATGAGTTGGGGATCCACGTGAGGACAGCACTGTGTGTTTTAAGCCTCCTTGATGGCCTACTAGGTGCTTCACAGCGGGGAAGAGGTGCTCTCCGCCAGTCAAAGTGGACAGGCGACGAAACGCTCGGGGGCAGTCCCTCCCGCGCAGGGCGATGGGGTTGCTGTGACCAGAGGGCAGGGAGTGTTCACTTTCAGGAAATCAGTGTCTGCAGGGCACCATCACTTACACAGCAATACAAAGCGTTTCACTTTGGCCCCATCAAAACTCTGACAGAGACTGTTGCTCTCCAGCTCTTGATTTTCATGGAAATTATCGGTGTTTTCCCACTTAGGAAAATATTGCCGGGGCTGAGCCCCCGTGGCGTCGTGGTTGTGCGCGGGACTGCGGCCCACTGGGACGGAGGCTCAATTCCAGCAGTGGGACTGGGCCTCCGACTCCCACCGCCGGAGAGCAGTGATGCCAAAAAATAAATAAATAAAAAAAATAAAAATTTCATCTCTCTCAAAAAGTCTCTGGGGGAGAGGGGGTTTAACTCTTTCAACCAAGTTTCCTTTCTGTGTTGATCACTGCAGTCTAACTTTAACTTGAAAAATGACTCCTACATCCCCTTTCTCTCTTATTCCTGTCCCCCGCTCTTATTTTTAAGATAATAAAATGATTTTCGTTGCTACCACATAAGTGTCATTTTGCTAGTTATGAATCGGGCGACTCCTGTGAAAGGGCCGCCTGACTCCCACAGGGGTCGTGACCCACAGGTTAAGAACCATTGCTCTAGAAGCTCGAGGTCAGGGGTCAATCTGGCATAAAGCCTGGCACAGTCAGGCGCCAGCGGCTGCCCCACTAAATGGGAGTGAGCGAGAGGGACCAGAGAGGTCAAGTGTGCCCTGAAGATCACACAGCTCATAGCAGAGGCGGGACCCAACCAGGCTTTATCCCTCTCAGCCCACAAAGAGGTAACCCCGGAACGAATCTCTCTGGAGTGCGGCAGAAAGGAAGAGAGAGCACTGGCTCGATCTAGGGAACTGCTGAGCGCGAGCGCGGGCTGGGTCCTAGCCAGGAAGGGAACTCCAAAGGATCCATCTTCAAAAGCCCCAGCGAGGGCCGAGTGGATGAGTTTTGGTTTGCTAAGATGTTGGGTGGGGAGGAGAGATGGCTGAGTTAAGGTCCCTGAAGGAAGTGATTCCAGGTCTCTGGGGAGGGAATGTCTGACATTCCCTAGCAAGAGACAAACGGGCAGCGCTGAAGCCAGGGAGGATGGTGGCTTCCCTGCCTTCCCAGATCTGAGATGGTGAGGCCGGACAGGGAGCTCTCTCACTGGCGTTTCATCTTGGCAGACCGATGGACAGGGCAGTCACCTGTCCTAACGTTCTCTCCTCCTGGCCGGGGGAGGCCTCGTCCCCACTGTCTGACCATTCCACCAAGCGCTGGCTGGCTCAGGCAGCTGTGGGTCACGGCGAGCACTTGCCCCAGCCCCCCTCCCTGGGAGCTGGCAGCTCTGAAGAGGAAGATTGGGTGTGGGGGTGTGCTTTGGTCCCCAACCCCAACTCTCCTCCCTACCCTAAGAAGCCCTTTGAAAGGTTTTCCTGGCAGTGTTTAAAGCCTCAATTCATTCAACCACCTGGCACATGGCCCAGGATGAGAGGGTGCCGGGAAGGCCCAGTCCCACCTCCCAACCCTCACCTTAGCTGCCCCCTCGTCTCCGGACACTGCCCCCCACTGGCAAGCCTCCCTCTTCATCAAACAGCACCCACCCCTTTCCTTTTGGGAACCCCGGTACCCAGGTCCTCTCCGATGGAGCAGGTGGCCACCTCAGAAGCTCAGGCTTGCTAAATCACTTAAATCCCATAATCCTCGGTGAGAGGGGGCCGAGGCCCAACCCCAGCGGCAGGGGCGGGGGAGAAGCTCATGCCAGCCCTGGCAAGGGGGAGACAGTTGGTTCCCGAGTTATGAATGGAGTCCCCCCCGCCCTTGTTGTCATGCAGCCCGCAAACTGACCCAGTCCCCAGCCTTTGTCCGCCTCCCGGAACCCCAGCGTTGGGCCCCCCAGCCCACACTTGGTGGTGGGGAGGCCCAGAGGCGGCCTCCCAACTTCATCTCCTTCTTCACTCCGTACCTGTGGGTCAGTCTCGGTTCCCACCCTCAGGCACACAAATGACAGCCACGTTTGATTGTAAAATAAGAATTGGATATAAAAATGGGGTATACAAAGTGGGAGAGGGGAGAGGGTACAGGGGAGGAACATGCAGATGTGCCCTTGCACAATGCGGGGACCCTGAGCTTCAGGGGGCAGTGAGACAGATGGTGCGGGGCACAGAGCCAGCGTCGGAGCTGGAATCCTCCAGGGCATGGGAGGGGGTGAGATGGGAGATTTCCTGTGGGCTCTGAGGCTTACCAAGAGTCCAGAGAGGACGTGGCTAAGCCAGCAGAAAAGGGACATGACAACCCCCTTCCCTTAACCAGGTAACCATAACCCGTGAGGGTTCGAAGGCCAGGCAGGTGGGCCCTTCCAGCTATTCATTCAGCCTTCTGTTTACCTGCAGTACGGGTGAGCCCAGGAGGTAGGGATCGGTGTGAGGTAGGGATCGGCATTCACGGAGAAGGCGTATTCCACATCCTTGAGAGAAAGAGCGCATCTCTTCCGAGTTTGCTGGTGATATGGGCCTTCCAATGACGGTGTTGTTGGTTGGAAAAGCTACCGCTGGTTGGAAAAACTAATTCTCACAGGCATGACCAGATTCCTATCCAGATTCCTCCCTAGGGTTCTTTATAAAAGCTGAACTCAGCTGCCCTCCCCCTAAAAATACAAGCAAGCAAAGCCAGCAAACAAATAAACAAAAAACCCCACCCGTGCAAGGCAGCTTCTTCAGCGGAGGAAATGAAGAGTTCCTGGGTGTTTTGGAGGTACACCGGTACTCAGCAGGGTTCAAGCACCTCAGTTTCAAAAGGTTAGAAGAGGGCAAGGGTGTGGGGGACAGGGGTGGGGGCTGTGTACATGGGGGACCGGAAGCAGAGGTGTCAGTCTGAGTCAGGCCCCTCTTTCTTGAAAGTGGTCATTTTATGGCGGGAGGTAGATGGTCCCTTCTTAGCCTTCAGGGGGCTGTAGAAAAGACAACAAGAGAGGAAGGGTAAGGTATCATATATACGGAGGGTCAGAAGCGTGAGCCTGGCGCAAGAGGAATTTTGGCTAAAATTATAACCACACCCACAAGCCAGGTTTACCAAGAACCTTAGGGTCTTGGTGCCTACTATCTCTTTTTTTTTTTTTTTTTGTTTTGTTTGTGTCTTTGGGGCATCACTGCTCTCCGGTGGTGGGAGTAGGAGGCCCAGCCCCACTGCTGGAATTGAACCTCCGTCCCAGTGGGCCGCAGTCCTGCGCACAACCACTATGCCACCGGGGCTCAGCCCGCCTACTATCTCTTAATCTCTGTTCAGCTCATTTTACCAAAGAGAGAGGTCCAGTACCACGGGCATAGAGGACTTGCTCTGGGGCTTGAGGCATCTGTGCAGTCCCTAAAGCTGGGAGGTGGCTGGGAGATTTCAAAGGGGTGTGTGTGTGTGTGTGTGTGTGTGTGTGTGTGTGAGAGAGAGAGAGAGAGAGAGAGAGAGAGAGAGAGAGAGAGGAGGGCGGGGACCCCCTGGAGAGGACCCATTACTCTAACCATCAAGGACAAATTGAAAACGGGTCCCACAGCTTTCTCTGTGGCCAGGAGGGAGCCCAGGCCACTCACCTGGAGTGAGCCCGGCTCCCCTCTGGCTCCTTCCCAGCCTGGGCATCTTTCAGCTCCAACGCCTCATTCAGCTCCCGGAACATCTTGAAGCGTTCACGGCCACGGATCTGCAGTGGGGAGGAGGGAAGGAGAAGCACTGGCCGTGGGATAAAGCACCCAAATTTGGCCTTTTGTCTCTGGTTTCTGAAAATAGACCTTGGAATCCCCCAGCACTCGAGGTACCCTTTGTTTTCTAAAATAACCAGGCAACACTTTAAAAAAAATGTGCACATAATTGGGGCGTCCCCAGCCCTACCCTGGCAACAGACCTCAGAAAAGAAGGGTGCAGAGTCAGTCATGCATATTCAAAGCGTCATGCATATGTATTAGACCCCCATGAGGAAGGGATTCTCAACCTGGGGGCTCCCAGAAACTGGAAGGGACTTTTCAGCACGTCCCTAGGGACAGATGGGAGTCTCGTGCAGGGAATTCTTCCTTTAACCCTTCGGGTTACCAACAATGGGTAATGGTGAGTTTGGACAATCACCAATGCCAACTCCGAGGGACACACTATAGGAGGGCTGAGATGATACAGGTTTGGAGGAGCAGGCGGTCTCCTTTTCTTCGTCAGAGTGACTGGTAGGTTTGAACCTGGGACCTCGAGGCTAGCAGGCTAACCCACCATGCCCCGGGGGCTCCTTGACGGAGCTTAGAATGGCCTAATTCAGAAAAGGCTGCAAGTTTAAAGGGCTAGGAGCTGGACGCACTCCTGAGTTTAAGAGTATCTACTGACCCGACCACGGGGTGGCCGCCGATGAAGTCTAACTGAACTCGATGGGTAAGATCAGAGGGAGGAGATTCTTCAACTGTGGCTGGTGGCAAGGAAGCGATCAATGGGATGAGGTGTTCTGCCCACCTTAACCCTTCCGAAGTATAGCCAGTGTCACTTTTATGTTCTAGTAAACCTCTTGTATTATGGTTATTTAGTTATTTATTTTTTTGGCATCACTGCTCTCTTGTGGTGGGAGTAGGAGGCCCAGCCCACTGCTGGAATTGAACCTCTGCCCCAGTGGGCCACAGTCCCGCGCACAACCACTACGCCACTGGGGCTCAGCCCGGTTTTCCATTTTCTTACAACTTCTCTGTGAGAAGTCCCCAGGAGGGCCTCACATCCTTCAGGAAAACCTCTCATGATTCCTCTTTCCAAAGTCCCTGAAACAGTGACCTGAGCTGACCTCTTTACCTGGAAATTGAGTGGACCATACATTTTTTTGTTTTTTGGGCAACACTGCCCTCACGTGGTGGGAGTAGGAGGCCCAGCTTTTGCTCCGTGGAGCTGGAATGGAACCTCCATCCCAGTGGGCCGCAGTCCCGCACCATACATTTTGACTGGACACCTTTAGTCGAAGACAAGTGAACTCCAGAGAATTGATCTACAGAGGTCCCCTGATGGCAGGGTCACAGTCACGCACATCTTGTTTGGAACAAGCCCATGCCCGCGTGGACTTGAGCCACAGCGGCAAGACCTTTTGATGCGCTTCAGTACTAAGTCTTTACAAGAGTCCCAGGGAAGGACAGAGGAGAGAAGTCGGGTCTTAAGAAAAAAGGAAAGGCAGGGGCTGAGGCCCCGGTGGCATAGTGGTTGTGTGCAGGACTGCAGCTCACTGGGTTGGCAGTTCAAATCCAGCAGCAGCTCTCCAGGAGCAAGGCCGGGCCTCCTACTCCCACCAGAGGGCAGTGATGCCCAAAACAAACTAACAAACAAACAAAAACAGAAAGAAAAGAAAAAAGCAGACCTCACCGCCCCTGTGCTTGCACCTTGTCTCGGCAGCTCCAACCCCACAGAGAGGGTTAAAAGGCCTAGCATCCATCCCCCCTGAACTTGGTACCTGAAGGGTAAAGTACTCTTCATCCAGTGGCTTCTTCTTTGGCTGGGTGGAGGAGCCGGTGCTGGTGGGCAGGGCTGGGAAGAGAGGCAGGGGCAGGTGAGAAGGGGGCTGAGTGGGCAGCGGGCAGAACTGGGCCTCGGCCACCTCCTGCTGCCGGGCGGCTTACCTCGCTTCTTGGTGCTCCCCAGGGGCGGCTTGGAGCAAGGCTCCTTGTTCTTGTGGAAGTTGTCTTCCTCAGTGCGCCTGTCTCTCCCAGGACAGGCACAAACCCGCACCTCGAAGCTGTTTCGCCCGAGCAGGGTGCCGCTATGCAGGGCGAGGGGAGGAGGCGGCAGGAAGGTCGTCAGACTCCACCTGCCTTGCACTGGGCCGTCCACCCAGCCCTCCTCCTCTTGTCCCTCGCTTCTGAGTCCCCAGAGAAGAGACACAAGCCGGGGGAGCGCTGGCAGGAGTTCCCCCGACGGCACGGGGAGGGGCGGCCTCAGGGTGGGGCTCAGGCGGGCCTGTGGGTCCTACCTGGAGTCTTCCAGGGAGACGATGGTGAGGATGGGCCGCCGGTTCATGCCCCCCATGCAGGAGCTGTTACACATGAAGTTGTAGTGGATGGTGGTATAGTCAGCGCCGACCTGGGGCAGAGGCAGGTTCAAGGGCTGCCTACTCCCACTCTGCCCCAGGGAGGTCTTCGGCTTCTGTAAGCCCCGACCAAACAACGCCAACCACCCGGGCCCTTCTTGGCATACCTCTTAAGGCTGCCAGGCACATCACAGGCCGAAGTCCCGTCCCTGTCCCACCCTCCATCCCCCCTGTCCCAGCTAGGGACACCCCCTTCCCCTCCCTCTTCCCAGAGAGCCCCGTAACTCCAGCCAACCTCGGGGGGCTCATAGGGCACCACCACACTGTGCCGCAGGGTCGTGTTGTCCTCCAGATACTCCGCCTGATGGTTTCCTTCCACCCGGATGAGGTGCTGGGGAGGGGCCAGGGCTAGGGTGCCAGCAGGGAGACAGACATTAGGGGCTTCAGGGGCCCGGGGCGGCCCGCCGGGTCCCGGGTGGCACCCCCAGCCCCTGAGTCCTTACCATCGACGTAGTCCAAGCAGCGCTCGTGGTGAGGGCAGCGCTTGACCACCTCGGTCATGTGTTCGGACTTCTTGTAGATGGCCATGGTGCGCACACGCGTGCCCGGCGGGGGCGGCGAGGTGACCCACAGCTGCACGGGGCAGGTCTTTGCCAGCTGGCAAAACAGCTTGTTCAGGTCGGGGGAGTACTGCGGGGGGCAGAGGGGGGAACCGCAGGTCAGGGGCACGCGGGCAGGGGCCGCACGGACGAGCACCCTGCAGCCGCACCCCCTGAAGACCAGGCACTGGCGGGGCGGGGGCCACATCCCGGCAGCTGCCAGCCCCAGGCCAGGGAATGAATGGGAGGGAGGAAAAAGGAGGCACCGTCTCACCCCCCACCCCCCGCCTTGAGAGTATGCAGAAAAGGGGGGTAGGGGGTGGAGGGGCTCAACTAGGGAAGAAGTGGGGGGGGGGGGTTTTCACAGGCGAAAAGGGTGGAACCTAGGCACATGGGCACGGAGTTAGGGCTGGAGAGAGGCCTCCGGTTCGGAATGCCTTGTGCAGGGGGTCCGGCCGGGCCGTCAATGGGCCGATTCGAGCCCGCTCCGCAGAGCGCTCACCGTGCAGGTGACCGACTTGGCTGTGCCGGACTGCAGGAAGGCCAGCGTGAAACCGTAGGGGCCCGGGTAGGTCTTCTGAGACGGCACAGAAGAGGACAGGGTCCAGGAGGGGGCTGGTGCGGGGGGCGCTGGTGTGGCCTGGGTGTCGCCCTGGTCTTGTAACCAGTTTGGGGAGACGTCGAGCAGGCCCAGAGTGTCGGCCTCCTCGACGCAGGAAGATGTGGAGACAGACTGGGTGGGGAGAAAGGAGGGCTGGTGGGTGGCAGTGCCAGGCTGTCTGCCCACCCCCCCTGCAGCCCTCGTGCCTTCCCTCCCCCCATCCTTACCAGCACGGGGTTATTGGGAAGCCTGGAAGACAAGAACAGAGAGTTACTCCGGCTGGGAAGGGTCACTTGGAGACTGGACAGTGAAGCCAGCTGCCCACCAGGTCTTTACTTACATTTCCCACAGGCATGAAAATGTCTCCTGACTTAGCGGGAGCTCGAGGCTGAGATCGGACTGGGGATCCTCCATGGCTCCTCCCAGGCGAGCAGTCTGGTCCCTGCAGGGGGGGTTGGGGGGGGGAAGGAGGGCGGATATCACACACCTCACCCAGGTGGCCTCGCGGGGAAGGACCCCCTCCACCCCAACATCGACGCCCAGCTTGAGAATCTGCTACGACTGGGTCCCCTCCCAACTGCCTGGGGAGCAGGACTGCTTTCTCCAAACACCTCCCTCCTAGCTCCTCGAATCTGCTCACAACTCAGGCTGCCCCTGCCCACCCAACTCCCCCAGCTGTGACACCAGCACACCCTGTTCGAGGGGAATCCAGAGGGACTGCCAAGCTCCCTACTGCCCAACACACAAGCCTTCCAGGCACCTTCCTGCGAAAGGAGATGAGGTAGCCCAGGAGTGCCCAGGGGGACCTCAGAAGAAAGGCCTGGTGGTCCACTTCTGTAGCAAAACCAACCCCAGCCGCCCCCTTCACCCCAGCCACAACGAGAACACGCCTCTACCCTGATACAAAGGGCCAACGGGAGTTGAAATCCGTTTGGTGGCATCTGAGGGTAGTGGTATGTTGGTCTGAGGAAAGCTTCCTCTTAGGTACTGAAAAGGGTTTATGACTTTCTTTTATGAAGATTAGCTTACTTGTCCTGATAACCACAGAGGGTTTAAGTGACTCACCAAAGGTAAACAAGGGAGGTGACTGAGTGAATGAGTTGCTTGTGTGGTCTGTTTTTCGCTTGAAGGAAAAATAGAATTCGTCAAATATCTGAGCCAGGGGTTCATTTCTTTCATTTACTCTTCGGGGTCCCCTCTCTTTTGTAATCTGTGGAGGCCTGAGGTTTGGACCTTAGCGGTTACGTCTTCGAACAGAAAGGCTGTCAGCAAAGGGCCAGCTGTCACAGCCTTTCAACTACTGCACAGAGGCCAGGGCGAGGGGAGGGATAGGCAGATGCATGGAGGGGAGGTGGGAAGAGCGACCCCCAAACGTCTGTCTTGGCAGGAAGGTCCAGGGTCCCCCCAGATCAGTGTTTCCCAAAGTGGGTGAGATGGCCCCCTGCGCGGTGGGGCTGGGGGACTGGGATGACCCAGGGGA
>PVJH01047932.1:0-11078 GCA_004026705.1 Nesogale talazaci | reverse complement strand
GGGTCTTTTTGGCTATCACAGGTTATCCCGGGAGTGCAGACCATTGGTGACGGAGTAGCTGCAAAAGTGGTGGGGAAAGGCAAAGCAGTCTGCCCCAGAAAGATCGGCAGTCTCGGGAATCCTCGGGAGCAGTTCTGCTCTCCTCAGAGGGCCACAGTGGTCCACTCTCCCCAGGGGGGCGCCAGGGTCCACTTGGAGCCCAGTGGTGTGGTGGGTGGTGCAGGGCTGCTGACTTCCGCATCCTTGCTTCCAACCCAGCAGCCACTCTGCAGGACACAAAGGAGGTGGTCCACCTCCTATAAAGAATGCAGTCTTAGAGACCCGGCAGGAGCAGTCCCTGTAAAGTGATGACAGTGGCTTTGGAATAACCCCAAAGTTGGCAGCTTGAGCCCCTGCCCACTGTGCCGCCCAGTGATCATCTGCCTCCGTAAAAATTATAGCCGAAAGGCTGAGTCCCGGTGGTGTAGTGGTTGTGCGCGGGACTGCGGCCCACTGGGACAGAGGTTCAATTCTGGCTCCCAGCAGCAAAGGCTGGGCCTCCTACTCCCACCACCTGAGGGCAGTGATGTCTAAAATAAAAAAAATTAAAAAAAAATTATAGCTGAGGAAAACTAGCAGGCTGCGTGGGGTCCTGTGAATTGGTTTTGGCATCTTTAAGGGAACAGCTCACAAGGTGGTTTGTAATCAGAGTTGGTCCTGAGTAAACACTCCCTCTCTCAGAGATGGATGTTGAGGCAGGGTAGCATCCTCAAGGAGAGTAGGCTTGTTCACTATTCTGGTTCCTGGAAGCTTTGGGCTGGGAGTGATGGCAGTCATTTGTGGGCTAAAACAAGAGTTCCCTAAACTTGTCCAACCCTTATAAAACCATCTCAAGTGCTTGTTAAAAAGACAAACTCTTCGCGCTCACTTCGGCAGCACATATACTACAAAGACAGACTCCTGAACCCTCTCCTGCAGGTTTGAGGGGTCCTGAGGATCTGTTTTCAAGAATGAGTGCCCTGGGATGACAACTCGGTGCCCCTGAGACCCAAAGACTCTAGTGTACTTTTGTCCTCAAGCCTTCTTGGCTTCAGCCTCTCAAGAACAGTGGACACTGTGGACCAGGCCCCCTTTGAAGTCCCCTCCCACCTGGGTTTGACTCCGTTCTCTAGATCCAAGGATCACACTGTGGTGTGCACCTCAGGAACTCCCCTCTACCCTGAACAGCGGGTTGAATCTAGGCATTTGTATTTTGATGAGCTTCCTAAGTAACTCTGTCCCACACCAAGGTTAAGGACCTCTGGATGGTCCTCTGAGGAGCTGACCACTCCTCTTTCCCTCCCCCTAGCTCCCCAACCAATGTAGTTCTTCCCCCAGGTAGGCTCTTGGGCCAGTTCTCCCCATCACACTACGCCTTTTCTACCCATGAACTCACTGAACTGAATCCCTGCAATCTACACCACTACCTTCTATGACCACTACCCGAGCTTTTTTTTTTTCTTTTTTTGGGGGGGCATCACTGCTCTCTGGTGGTGGGAGTAGGAAGCCCAGCCCCACTGCTGGAATTGAACCTCCATCCCAGTGGGCCACAGTCCCGCGCACAACCACTACGCCACCGGGGCTCAGCCCTAACTGAACTTTTATACCCAGCTCAAATACCTGTACCAAGTGCTAGCAGGCAGCCACAGGCACCTTCACAGTTGAAGGCCTAATCTTTATCCTCATGCCCCATTTATCTATTTTGTGCACAGCATCTGAAGCTGGTGTATGAGCAGCACCCTAATTGTTCTATAAGGAAGTTCTGGAGGTAGAGGTGGGGAATGTCAAATAAGAATACAACAAAAGTGTGATGCCTGGCATGTAGCAAATACCTAAGAAAGGTTAGTTATTTCTATCATTGGCATTTTATTTCTCTCATTAGTTTACAGAACCCTGGCGGTGTGGTGGATTACCTACTGGGCTGCTAATCCTGTGGTCAGCACTTTAAAACCACCAAACACTCTGTGGGAGAAAGATGAGGCTGGAGACTGTGTTGCTGCAGCAGGAGTGCGCAGGGACAGTTCTCCCCTGTGCTGCAGGGTTGCGGCCACCTCGGGGTCTTACTCAGGAGTCCCAGGGGTGCAGTGGCTAAACATTCCGCACTAACCAAAAGGCTGATGGTGTCCAAGGGACAAAGACCAGACCCCATGAAGACCGTACCCAAGAAAACCTTCGGGGGCTGCTCTCCTTTATCACATGTGGTCTCCAGGTCATTATTTTAAAGTGGAGGATGACCACATCAGATCACAAAAGAAGGATAATTATGTCATTACATATCTTCTCAATTACATGGCTGCTTGCCTAGCAAATCAGTGAGAATCATGGCCAGCCACATTAGCAGATGGCCTTAAATTAACCATCACTGCCAGCATTGCCCTGTCTCCTACCCTGGCGCTCTTCTCTGCCAAGGGTGCAGTGTGCATGTGCAGAAGGGTCAGGTGCTCAATTTGCTCACTGTCATCATAAATGCAAAATGTCACACGCAATGGCTGGTAAGTGAGGAGTGGATGTGTTACTGACACACAGAGAGAATATTCTATTCTTCAGAGTGTGGCATTTTTCCCCCCTTAAGTTCAATGGAGCATTTATAAAATATTATGATCGTGTACTCAGCCACATAAAACATTTTCATTTTTAAATTCCCCAAAGTAGGACCATTAAACCTGTAAGCACCCATAACAAGCACTTGCCCACCTAGAAATGAAGAAGCACTCATTTTTAAATAACCATCGATCAAAGTAAGCCCTGGACTCCTGAGTGTTGTAGAAAACATTGAACCACAGAAGGCTTTTCACGCAAACAGAAGGGTGTGCCTAAACTTCCCCAGAAAGCTAGAGTGTGACTTGAAGCCGGTGTTCCTTTAAGGAGCGAATGTGAAGGCCTCTGTGTTAGAACTGGGGAACCAAGAGGCAGGTCCAGCACAGAAGTGGGGGGAGAGGGCATGGTGTGTAGTGGTGACCTCCCACTGTCCCCTTCTCCTCACACCCTGCTCCCACCACTTACAAATTCCCTCCCTCCTCCAAGTCATCGGCGCCCTCTCTACCCTCCCGAGTTGCTGTGTCCTGAAGTGCCCACCTCCTGTTCCTTTGCCTCCTGCTGTTTTTCCTCCCTAGCCCTCTGCAGCGCTGGCCTCCCCACCTCTGAGATCTTGCCACTCCATCTACCTCAGACTGCAGGTCGACCTTTGCCCCAGGGGGCGCCTATCCCACCAGCTCCCAGACTGTCCTATGTTAGCCTGGATTGTCTAGAGAAACAAGCCCAGTGACACTCCTACCTGTCTGAGAAGGCGCTTTCTGTCAAGATGGCATCCCAGGCCAGGCCAGCTGCGGTCCATTGGTCTGACGCTAGCAGGGCCTTCTTCATCTGCACAGAGCTGCAGGCCCATGGAGTGGAAAGAGGGGAGTTCACAGGCCTGTGGGTGCAGGGTCATGGAGCCAAGGTTGGTGGAAATAGGGCACTACACGTGGAAGCCCACGTGGGGCAGACCCTGGAGACAGAAGACAAAGGGCAAGAGAGAGTGGAGTTCCCAGGGTCTATGTTATACAAAAGCCACACCCCCAAGGAGGCATCATCAGGCTGTGACTCCACCCCTACACATTCACACAAGGTCAACTTGACATGAAATTTTAACTGCCACGCTTCTCAACAACCTGCTTTCCTGCCAACCCTCCCCCGTTTGCCCCCCCCCCCACCACACACACACCTGCCTGTCACCAGATGGTACTGGCATCTTCCGACCCCTCCCTCCCAGGGGAAACTGCCTTTCCTCTTTCCTTATGGTGTCTACCATCCCAAACCCGCTGCTGTTGTTTGAGTCCATCCCTACCTTTCGTGCCTCCATGCAGGGTTTCAGAGACTGTCTCTCTTGACAGCAGCAAACAGTCTCCTCCTTTGGCTGAGCAGCTAGTGAGTTCAAACCTCTGAGCTTCTGGTTCATGCCCAGTTCCAGACCCACAGTGCCACCAGGCCTCCTAAAGACGGCAGCACATCTATCTGTTTAACTCTCTCTTTTTTAAATCATTTTACTGGGGACTGTACAACTCATCACAATTCATCCATCCATCCATCCATCCATCCATTGTGTCAAGCACATTTGTACATTTTTTGCCGTCATCATTCTCAAACCATTGCTTTCTACTTGAGCCCTTGTATCAGCTTCTCAATTTTTCCCCGCCCTCATGAACCCTTGATAATTTATAACACTATCATTATTATGTCATATCTTACACTATCCGATGTCTCCCTTCACCCACTTTTCTGTCGTCCGTCCCCCAGGGAGAAGGTTATATAAATGTAGATCCTTGTAATCAGTTTTCCCTTTCTACCCCATCGTTTGTGTGTCTCACATAAAACCCAAACCAGCTCCAACCCACATCAATCCCCAGTGTTACAGAGTGGAACTGCCCTTTAAGGGGTTCTCGGCTGTTAACCTGGGGGGCTCCATGTTAATCACTTGACTGCTCACCAGAAGGCCGGAACAGCCCCCTCTTCCACTGCCCCCCTCCCAAACAGACAGTCCCTACCCCCACCACCCCAGTGACGACTTGGGGAAACACCAGTCTTCTGGCGAGATGACAGCCATGAAAAGCTCCTGGGTCTGCTCTCCTCGGTCACATGGGGTCTCTGAGTCAGCATGGGCTCTGGGAAGTGCCCGCAGCGTTGCCCGCCCCGGGGGCAGAGTTGAGGATCACTGCCGGCAGCACACAGTCCAGGCCCGAGCTCCCTCCCCTGGCTCCCACCCGCTCCCTGCTTCTCTGCTGACTTGATCATGCGCTGCTGCAACCACACAGAACTCAGGCTCACGATTCGGGGGTTTCTTAGGACCCTAATGGGACAGTTCCATATCAAAATCAGCTTGGAAGCAACAGGAGCCATCAGGATACAGTTCTTCCATCAGGACAGCTGTTTCCTTGTCTTGGCTGGCCGTGCTCTCTGCTCTGCTGCCGGGCCCTCCCTGGTCCAGGCCTCCTGCCCCAAACCCCACTTGCACCTGGCCTCTGTCCCAAGTCCTAAACCTGCACAGGGCTTCGAAGACTGTAAATCTTCCTGGGGGCCGAAGGTGCCAAGGTCTCCAGCCGTCCACAGCACCCAGGCAGGGGTCATGGCCTCTCCAGCCCATCTGGGTAGACGTGGAGGTGCTCTGCAGAATGCTGGCAGCAGCGTGAAACTCTCTAACACAGATTCTTCGAAGGTGTCACTGGAAGGAGCTAATGCGACACTCACTCTCCCGGGACAGAACTGGTGTCTGACACTGGGCTGCCAGGTCTCCTCCGGTCCTGCCACAGGGAGGAAGAAGCCAGCCAACCTCAGCGGGGGTGGGACTTGTGGACATCTGGGCAGTGGAGGCTCTGCAGGACCTGGTCCCATCCCTCCCGGGTGGGGTTCTCCTTTCTACAGCCCCACCCACCTGGGTCTCAGTGGACCTGGGTCCCTGCTGGCCAGCATGCCCTCCTCCTCAGGCTATGTGAGCTGGACCCTGTTCCAGAAGCACATGCCCAGGCAGCTACCAGCAGGAGGCCCTCTCTGTGACGGTGTTGGGCCCAGGTGTGGTTGTGCCCTGGCCATTGCCTTAAGCCTCCCCTGAGTGCCGTGTTCATCCTGCCCCATTGCAGGGCTTCTCTGGCAATGCTTTCTCTGCATTTCTGAAGGATTAATTCATGGTGGTGGTGGTGGTGGTGGTGGTGGTGGCTGCTGTCAAGTTGGCCCTCACTTGTGATGATGACACGCTACCCAGCCCCGTACCATCCCAGGGACCGATGTGACCTATGGGGTGTCACTGGCTGGTTTTCACAAGTCCATGTCCAGGCTCTTGTCCTCATCCATCCTTATCTGGACACTTCACTGGAACCTGTCCAGCACCATCGCGTTGTGACCCTGCACACGGCTGCCTGACTTCCTGCTGCAGGCGCGGCACTGGGACTGGAGCATCTGGAGGTGTGAGCTGACACCTTCTCGGGCTCCCTGGCACCCAGGTGAGCAGCCTCAGCCTTTGCTCCATCCCAGCTCTGGGGTATTCCCGGCAGCAGCTGGGCCAGGGAGCCCTTCATCGTTACTTCTGAAAGAAAAGACAGCCCCACCACCACGTGAGTCCCAGCCTGCAGCAGCCGCACCGGACAGCCTGGAGCAACCTCATGGGGTTTCCAAGGCTCTGGGTCCTGATGGACGCCAACCGCGCCATCTTTACTGGTGGCTTCACAGCTGAGCACTTAGCCGCTGTGCCGCCACCTCTGGGACACCAGGCTTTGGTTGCCCAGAGAAACTCTTTTGGCTCCTGGAGTCTGCCACTCATCTGTCATCTATCACTGTGAGTGGCTTGCTTCTTAGGATGATGCCGGGAGCCACGCTGTTGACATTTCACAGATCAATAGAATTACTCAGGGACAGCTTTCAGCAGAGCTTCCAGACTAAGAAACTAGGACGAAAGGCCTGGCAACCTGCTTGTGGAAATTAGCCAGGGGCAGCTCCGTGGCTGGCCTGCTCAACCCGCGACCTTTGCACATGTCCCATCATCAGGGCAGCTGCGTGGCCAGAGGGGGATCTCCTATCTGGTGAAGGCGAGGGTCCCTTGGGTGGCAGGGACTGCACGCGCGTGCGCTGCTCGTGAGGAAGTCACACAGGACAGCAGGTTGCCGAGAGTCGGGATTGACCCGATGGCAGCATGGCCCCGGCTTTAATTAAGCCTTTCCTGCCCTCCGCCCCAGCTCACAGAGATGCCCTGTGGGTACTTTCTAGAACCTGGATGGAAGCTGCTGGGCTGTCTCAGGAGACGCTCGCTCTAGCGGGTTTTATAATAGCCATATGTAATTACCAAGGGGAGGGATATTAAAATAAGATGAAGTTACTATCACTTTCCTAATATAGCAGGCTGGCACCCACACGCCGTCAGCTGGGATTAAATATAGAAATGGGGGCATCTCAAATCGCCCCCACGGTGCCGTCAGCGGCGCCCAGGGCTCTGAGCTGTGACGGCCGTGGCGGGTTTGCAGAGATGCATGACCCAGCCGGGCCCTCGGGAAGTAAAATTAAACATCTATTTTCAACATGTTATTGGTACTTTAAAAAAAAAACAAAAACAGGGTCACACAACAGCCCCCAAAATATCTCCGGTATCCGCTGTGTCTCTGCACACTAGTGGCCAAGCGAGCTGGCTCGTCCCGGCAAGCCCCAAAGAGAGCAGATCCTGCAATTTCCTCGTCATTTTTCAATTGCGATCATGGACAGTGAGAACAGCCCTGGGGAGACTGCAATTTACCCAAGTCATCTCCCTGGAGTTGGCAGCACCTTTTGTACCTAAGTGAGGAGATATTGATGAGGCTTTTCTGCAGAAACCTGGAAAGAAGCCGTTTTTGAGTAAACTCAAGATAGGTGATATTTTTAAGGAAGGGGAGGAGGGCTGGTGGCTTCCTCCGTCACCAACAGGAGGCCCAAGCCGCACTTGTCAGAAGGGGCACCTCTAGTCCCCTCAAGTGTCATTTCCTTGGTGGGCACGTTGATGGTGATGTGCTGTGCCTGTGGGAGCTGGTGGTAACTCTTTCCACCGACCAGACTCCCAAGTCGTTTGCAACAAGTCAGTTAGAACCTCTAACTTGACAACCGGTAGTTTAGAGCAAAACTGTCCCCAGAAGGCTTTACCAGAAGGCTGCACCTCTTTCTCTGGGGAGCGGCCTCCTGTGCACCACAGAGCGCTGACCCAGGGCTTGTTAGGCGTGTCACAGAGGGATGAGGTCCTGCGCTCTTCTCCTTTGATCTCATGATTCTCCGTGGTAACACGTCGCAACCAGGGCTCAGACCACCCCCCACCCCCCGCCCAGGTATCCACCTGCTCTTGTCAGGAACCCAGAGGAGACCGCCTGCAACCAACTATGATCATATTTCCGGATTCTTATCCTGAGTGGCACAAATGGTTACGAGCTGAGAGTGGCAGTTCAAATCCACACAGGGACATCTTGGGAGAATGGCCTGGTGATCTGCTTCTCGGTCCCCTTCCCTCTAAGTGGCCACAGGACTCCCAAAGGGCCACAGTCATCTTTAATTTCCCTGCAGATCCATGGTAGCATCCTGGCTTGGGGTCTCTGTGGATTGAACAAACTTGCCTTCTCTGGCCTCACCTGTGACTCACTCTTGACCCAAATGGGTACCTCCACACACAGTCCTACCCCTTGGAGCTGGAGATACTTCCCTGTTCTGCTTGGATCTGATCGCCAACAGTCTCTCATCACTGAGCATCTGTATGGCAGGTCCAGCCTCCCACCAGGTTCCCAAGAACAGTAAACCCTGTCCCCAAGCAGAGCAGGCTTCAGAGGATGTGGTTAGTTAGAGTCAAAGGTGGGCTGTAAAAGTGGTATGACCCCTCTGACTTCAAAGGAGGGGACATCAGCACTGGAGGCTGATTCCTATGAGGAGGGAGAGGTGAGGTGTGTCCTCATCCTCTAGCCTGTCATACCTACAGCACCCTGCTTCTCGGCTGGTCTTTTGACCTTTTGCAGTGGACTTACAGAACCCAAGACAATACTCACGGCTATAGGACTTAGGAGGGAAGTCACAAGTTACAATTCAGGATCAAGAAGATTAAGGGTATGGTTCTTTTTCCTCAGCAGTGCCCACAGGCATGCCTTTCTCTGATTTTCAACCTCTCAGCCCCTGGGTCTTCGCCCTCCTCAAGAGTGTTCACAAGCTCTTTTAGTTCTTCAGGTAGGTGCCCAGGGGTGCCCCCACTCTGCCATAAGTCGCCTAACTTAGCTCTTGCAAGTGCTCTGGAGACACCCCCCTTCTCCAGCAAGCCTCCAGCGCAAAGACGTTTTGCTTGTTTTGCTTGTTCTCCCTCGGTGGGTCGGGAAACCTGCCATGCTGGTTCATGCTGCTCTCCCACCTCTACCACTGCTCCTCACCAGCTTGCCCTTCGCCATCTCTAGGGTTCGCAGTTCTCCATCTCCTGGAGTGAGGAGGTCTCAGGGCAGGGATCCCAGGCCTCCAGGATGCACGCCACGGCTGGCTCTTCACCTGGTGGCGGGGGGATCTCTCTTCCCACCTCTGGGAGAGCTCACTTGACGCCTAGTTGTCTGACCAAACCGGCCACCCCCTCACTCGGGTCCCCGTCCAAACCGGCCACCTCCTCACTCGGGTGCCCGTCCAAACCGGCCACCCCCTCACTTGGGTCCCCATCCACCTTCCCTGTGCCATCCCACACGAGCAGAGGTGCCAGCTCCGTGTTCTCATTGTTCCCTAGCCGTGGGCAGCTTGCGTTGGTGCGGTCCTGCCCTGCGGTTTGGTGGCCACTGCAGAAAGGCAGGTGGGAGCGCCCCACCCAGGTGCCTCTCTCTGGTGTGTGCGCAGTCTTCTCTGGCACCAGGGGTCGAGCCCAGCCATATCCTAACAACCCTTGTGTCCCAGAGGCGTGGCCCCACCAGGCTTTCTGGGCTGAACTCCTTACAGAAGGACACTTGGTCTCTCTGCTGTGGGGCCGCCAAGTGGATTCTCACGCCAGCCATCCAGTTAACAGCCGGGCACTTGCCCCCTGTGCCTCCGATGGTCCCGGTCCCCGCCGAGGAGCCTGCCGTGGCTGTGGTGACATGTAGTCCCTCAAAGAACCCCTGTCCTGGCAGCTGTGCGTCCTGGATAAATGGGGCAGCCACAGTGTGAAGGAGCTGTTGGCAACTGCTTCCATTCTGAACAAGTTCAGGTTTTTTTTTTTTTTTTTTGCAAGCAAGAGGTTAATTGTAGGTCCTTTCGAAGGTGTGAGCACACATTTCAATGCAAACTCTTTTTGCTTTTCCCATCTTCTCCCACTTCTTCCTCCCCACTACTAAGTCACCCTGAGTAAAACCTGGTGTGTTGGAAGCTTTGGGTCTGTGACCTTTATCCCTGCACCTCGACCCCCATGGTGGCTTTGAACTCCCGTGCCTCTGCTTTCCTAATCCTGTCTGGGTTAGCAGTCCACTCGGGCTTCAGCACGGGGGACCTGCTTGTGGCAGGTTCGATCCCCGGCCTACCATTTGACTGTGAGTTTGAACACATTCCTCACCCTTTGTGTCCAGGATCCCGGGTTTATAACATAGTTGCACCAGCCGACATCCAGTGAAGCTGCCGTTCATCTGGGGTGGGCTAAAAGACACTCAATTCTTGAACCATGTTCTAGCTGCTTGGGAGGAGTCAGGGGCTGAGACAGGCCTTTAAGGAGCAGCCCCTTTAGGGTGGGGGCTGCATGTGCAGGTCAGGCACATGCCAGTCATTTCTCTGAGTCCCTGTCTGTGGCTTTCCCAGACTCTGGTGCTTTTCCACCTGCAGGTCCACTTGGTTTCATCTCCTTCGGCCACACCTCTGTGTCCCCCTCTTTCATTCTCCATTTTCTCTCAGAAAATTCTGCTGAGAGAGAATCCTACCTACCTCTCTCCTTGGTTCTTAGAAGGATCCCATGGTGACACAATTACAGGTGGGGGATTAAAAAAAAAAGAACCGCAGGTGGACATGTCTCTGACTCCCCCCAAAAGGTCACAATTGGTGCAAATTCTGTCATAACCATAATCTATGGCTGTTAGAAATTCCCTCAGTAGCCCCACTGCCATTCCTGCGAGACCCTGGCCAACCTCTTCATATAATAACAAAAACACAATCAGTAAATGGAACCTCATAAAAATGAAAAACCAACCAGGGGTCACTCTAGGAGGTCAACTATAGACCTTGAACTTTATACAGGTTCTTATATTGCTATTATTTTTATTATTCTGTTACATATTATATAGTACATTGAGGGGGTTTCTTGCTGTTGTTATCATTGTTTTATTTGCTTAAGTTGCTCCATTTTAGGAGTCATTTCTTGTACATATTGCTACCCTACCGGTCTATCTAGACAAGATAGACTGGACAAAGAGGTTGGAGGCAAAAATGACAGGACTGATGGCTCCAGGGTAGGGGACATTGAAGAGGGGGAGGAGGGGGAAAGGTGGTGATGTCGACCAGCCCAGGGAAAGGGGAATAACAATTGATATAAATGCAGGGACAAGGGGCTGAGCCCCAGTGGCGTAGTGGTTGTGCGCGGGACTGCGGCCCACTGGGACGGAGGT
>PVJH01047931.1:0-11053 GCA_004026705.1 Nesogale talazaci | reverse complement strand
GCAGTTTCTTCTTGCCAGAACCGCACTGCTATCCTTGTAATGCTGAGCAAATTTCACCCATAGGCATAAAGGCATAAACACACTAGCAAACTTAACAAAACACTAGAATGAAGGACAAAATAAATGACTTGGCTATCCTAAACAATTAAAAAAGAACCCATAGACTGGGGGAAAGTTTTGCTAACCTGGCAAAGAACAAGTTCTTAAATAAATATATAGAAAGCTGCAACAAATCAGCAAGAAAAAATCAAATTTAAAAATAGGAAGAGAATATCAACATAAAGTCAACAACAAAGACACCGAGGTGGCCATCAAGCATATGAACAAATGCTTAAGGGCAAGAAATAAAAATCAAAACACTGAAGAGATACCACCTGACACCAGTATTCATAGAGAAGTTAAAAACAAACAAACAAACAAAAGCAAAAAACCAAAACAAAGAATATAACACATCCTGGAGAGAGTGCTGTGAGATTAGGACGCTCCTGCACTGCTGGTTATAGTTTAAACCTGTTCTGATGGAATGGAAACACTTTTCTGGAAAGGGTTACAGTGCTTTCTGAAATAACATTGGGATATAAATATTGATGTGCCATGGATGTTTTTATTTGGTAAAGAAACAGCTGTAGTAGGAATAGATACCTAAACATCCATGTTCTTAGAAGCACTATTGAAATAGGAAAATCATGAAAGAATCTATCAGTGGAAGAATGGATATATCAATATGGTTCGTTCTACCAATGGAATACAGTGCATTGCTAAAGAATAATTATAAAACTGTGAAACATTTATGCAATGAATGTATGGGAGAACATTATAATGAGTGGAGTTAGTCACAGAAGATAATATATGAGAAAATTGTTATAAAAGGAAAAGAAAGAAAAAAAGAACAATTTTCATACACGACAAAAAAAATTAGATGACTACCAGACATGGGAGGACAGTGGATGTGAGGGGAAGAAATAGACTAGGGTGATATTCTAAATTAACTTGGTTGAAGGGAAGGATAGCGTTTTACAGAAGGAGGAGACAAAAAGAAACCAAAAATGGGTGGAAGTAGAACAAGGTGCTGTCAAGTTTGATAAATATTTTAAGTTACTGAATTTTAAATCACTACCTATTTTTAGGTGAAAAGTAAAGAGAAAGAACTGTTAGGATATTTTTTAGTATATCTCTTGTAAGGATTAAAGAGCAAAGATATGATTTTGAGGTATGGCTCACTTAAGCCCAATTATTGCATATTCATTGCCTCATATGCATGTGATAAACAGAAAAATAAATAAGAAAGACGAGATGAATTGAGGTATGTGCATTTTATTGCTTAAAAATTATTGAAAGACTATTGGCTCACTAGAGAAAAATGAGAATACCAAAACGCTTCATTATGTTCCTGAGCAGCATGCCCATGGAACTAGAGGCAGTAAAATGAACACAATAAGGGGATACTATGAGCCCTCAAAAATTGTTTTAATAAAAAAGATATTAAAATGATAATACTTTGTAATAATCAAGGAATCAAGAGTGGGGAAGGGGGTAAGAGAGGGAAAAAGGAGGAGCTGATACCAAGGTCCCAAATAGAAAGTAAATGTTAAGAAAATAATGATGGCAACATATGTACAATTTTCTTGTTACAATGGATGCTATAAAATCAATTAAAGCCTCCAATAAAATAAACTTTAAACAAAATAAATGAGAAAAGGGGTTTGTCAAATTATATTTTTATCGGGCTGAGCCCTGGTGGCTTAGTGGTTGTGTGCGGGACTGCGGCCCACTGGAATGGTGGTCCAATTCCAGCAGTGGGGCTGGGCCTCTTATTCCCACCACCAGAGAGCAGTGATGATGCCCCCCCCCAAAAAAAATCATATTTTTATCAAATTATTCACATAAGCCCCTGTGAGTCAGAAATGATTGAAGGGCACCTAACAGCAGCAGCAATACTTTGCAATAGGGATTTATGTTTTTTAAAATAAATAATTACTCAGGTATTTACTTTGAACACACTGATCTATAGCATATAGGTTTGTCGAAAATTTCTTTAAAAAACATTTTGGCATATTTTGTGTCTTTTTCAAAATGACTCAATCTTTTTTCCCTGAAAAGCTTCAAACAGAATATGACAACTTTAAAGAGCATTTATTTACTTCCACATATGCTCATCCTACATTCATTCATACTTATCCTCAGTCTTGGATCCCTGTTATTACTTATAATTAGATTTTGTATAATTTCATTTTGTGGATTATTCTCTCACTCTTTTGATAACATTCCCAATGCATTTGTCCCCTCTTCTGCTTCACTCATTGTTGAGCTCATCTTTAAGAACCTTACATAGGTTTATCATCTGCTATATTTTCTCACAATTCTTCATCATGGAAATTTAACAGCTCCATCTCTTGCTGAGGAAGGGAGCTTCATTACCATATATACAGATATATGGTAATATGTTGAATATTTGTGGTGTTTCTATACCTAGAATCTGATTTGAAGAGAAATATATCTATGCAGGACACTTCTTGACAGAGTGGACAGCAAAATCACCTGAAAAGAATTGCAATAATCATATGCCCTGTCTCATGATTGAAGGCTTAAATTTCTGGTGTGGAGTAAAGTGATCTTTTTATAATATTTGGAAAATGCCATTATGACAGTATAACAGAGATTGAATTAAATAGCTCATCTGTCAATAATTAGGATTTATCATGCTCTTCCATGAATATTCTGGTTATGATTCCATAATCCTGACAAACTTATTTCAAAAAGTTTGTGGAAATTCATGGAGCAATTGATTACTTATGTACATTAAATTAGGGTAGTCACTATATTTTTAGAAGTATTGAAAAATTTTGCCTATTACAAGGCTCCTTAAGTCTTCCATATTATTTATGAAACAACATCAAAGAGCAATAAGCCATGGAAAGTAGTTAATTGTCTTCTTGGATGGCAACTGTGAGATTTTTTCCAAAGCAACTGAGTGATATTATTTCATCTTTATCCCTTCATTTTAGTTCCCCCACCACCTGCTCATAATCCTAACAGTACTGAAAGTTGATTTGTTTTGTCTGTATTTTGTTTTTCTATTAGAAGTATTAATGAGTAAACTTTGATTACAAATGTTTTTCTTCTTATTCAACTTCACATTGCAATCTCATATTGTGGAAATCTCAGGTGGCTTTTGATGTCATGTCAGAATCTCAAATTCCCTGAGGGGATAAATTCTTGCACCTCTACAGCTCTTCTCATCCACATACACATGCACTGAATACTCTAGTCTCCATTCACTTGAGGCCCTATCAGATTAGGAAGACCTCAAACATGGAAGGGAGTAATTATATAAATGACTACTTCAGATATTACGAAACAGTGCTAGCATCCAGTGAAAGAAAAGCATACAGTCCTTACTGGGTGGGGGGAAACCTATCTTACTGGAAAGATTGGATTAACTTCTGCCATGGTTTCAGTGAATAGTGACATTATAGAATAGTTCAAAAAGATTACTTCACTTGTCTTCCTGTATTTCACTGAATGGATCATTTCAATATAAGAGTGATTTGTATAGCTTGCTTATTTCTCTCTCTTTTAGAAAATAGGAATGATTTCATTTTTGTTATTGTTTTTTATGCTATGTCATTTTACTTAGCTCTCATTTATTTTCCAGCAAGTACTCTAGTGTCAAATGGTGAGTCCTTTAGATTTCCTTTGTATGCTTACTCTCTCATGTAATCTTGTGTAATTGAATTATTTTTGTTAAGTAAAGACAGACCTTCTGTCATCCACATTCACCATGCGATAGCTCAGTGAGCACTGTTATTTGTATTAAGCAATCACTAGAAGCTAGGTTAGAACCCTCAAACATGGAAAGGAGTGATTACATAAATGACTCCTTCAGCCATTACTAAATGGTGCTGCGCTAGCATACAACGAGGAAAACCATGAAGACTCCACAAATAGGGAACGATCAATTTGTGTGAGAGGGTTACATTATCTCTGTCAATTTTATTCAAATAGAGTATTGTAATCTATTTTTGCAATACTATCTATGAATAGTGGCATCCTAGAATAATTCACAACAGTAATTCACTTAGGGAAATGTTTAAACGTCTTCTTGAGCTTCAGCATTGAGCTCATTTCTATAAATGAGTGAAAACTTTGATAATTTTGTTTTTTCTCTTAATAAAAGCATGCCTTTATGCTATATTATATTATTTTACCTTACTGTGATTTATATTTCATCAAATGCTCCAGTGTCAACAGATGAGTTCTTATTTTGCTTTTTTGTGTGTGTGTGTGTGTGTGGGCATCACTGCCTCTGGTGATAGTGTGCGCTCCCCAGTGCTGCTCCTGAGGCCGCTGCTGGATTTGAACCACCAAGCCCGCGGGCCGCAGTCCCGCACTCAACCACTTACGCCACCGGGGCTCAGTCCATTTTTTTGCTTTTGTTTTATTTTCTCTCTCATGTAATACCGTGTATTGCATCCCAGCAATGGTTCCTGTTAGTTTGTTTCTCTACATTCCAAGTTCATCTTATGGAAATCTCAGGTTTTCTTTGGAGATTGGTTCCATGTGGGAATCTCAGGTTCCCTGCAGGGATCAGCCCAGATTATTATTGCCCCTGCAGTCTTTCTCTTTTCACAACCGCCTCCAGGGTAGTTTAGTGGGTCTTGGTATCACTAGTCTCCATTCAATTGTGATGAATAGGCTTGCTAAGTCTTCAAATATAGACTGGAGTTATTACATGAAAGGATAGTGCAGGTATTTCCATCATGTCTAGCATTCAAGGAAATGATAAGAGAGATTTGATAAAAATAGGAAAACACCTTTCCCATCTGAAGTATTGATTATGTCAACAACACTTCTTCAGATTGTGTATAGCAACTATTTTGTACATTGGTATCTATGAATATAGCCTCTCTACTGTTGACCCCAAACAATAGTCTATTAGAGAAAGTAGATAATTGCTGCTTGGATGTTAAATGTGACATACTATGTTCATAATGATATGATTTTCATATCTCTCTCTCTCATTCCTGTGTTTCAGAGACAGATCTAAAAAGCAAAGGTGAGTTGTTCTCTTTGTCTCCATTTTGTTTTCCTATTCAGGGTAATACTGTGAAATTTTTCCTGATAAATGGTCCTGTTCACTTCCACTGTACATTTTAAGATCATCTTGTGGAAATCTCCAGTTTATTTCCTTCTTTATACTCTGCTATTTTACTTTGCTGTAATTTTTCATTCAGCATGTGTTCCAGTGTCAAATGGTGAGCTCTTCTGGCTGTTTTTGTTTTGTTTTCCATCTCAGGCAATATTGTGCAACACATCCCAGCAAAGGTTGTGGTAAATTTTCCAGTCTACATTCCAGTTTCATCTTATGGAGATCTCAGGTTCTCTTTGGCCATCAGTTCAGAGTGGGAATCTCAGGTTCCCTGAAGTCTTTCAACTCATTCACATTCACCCAGGACAGAGTTCAAGCCCCACTCAATTGAGGATAGTTCAGATTGCCACACCTTCATTCACTGACTAAGGTCATTACCTAATGAGATCATTCAGCTATTTTTTTTAACACAGCTAGCATCCAAGGGGACAAAAGTAAGTAATGGAATAATTTTCTATTATTATTCACTTATATGCTCCTTTTTAATTATTCATAATTGATTTTGTACACTTTATCATTCCAGAGGGATGCTTAAGTGTGAAAGGTGTTATTTTAGTTCACATAAAGAGAAAAATAGATGATGAAATAAGAATCTTAGACGGCCAGAGAGTAAAGTAGAGAGCACCTAAAATTACATAAAATTAATTTGTCAAATGGTAATTTCATTTTGCTGAAATTGTTACTAATTTTAAAATGGAATTCTTGTTAATCAGAGAAAAAGAGAATATGTGATGGTCAGAATTACACACCAGGCCTATATTTCTTTACCTGGATAATAAATTGATAGTATTACATAAAGTAATTCATTTCAGACCAAGAGTGTAAACTGAATGCATTTGTGGAGAATAAATTAAATGAACATATAATAATTTTAATCCAACCTCATGTCAATACAATTCATGTGAAATTCAATTTATGAGAGGCACAAAGCTCAAACCACCACTTTATCTTATGGCTGTAAGCAATGTAATAGAGCACTATAGTTGGAAATAATTTGCAATCAATCAATATTCAATTAAGAGTTAGTTCGATTTTTCCTTTGTAAGGAATTGTCTATTTTCTTTTCCCAGAGCATATCCAGAAATCTAAAGATGATTTCTTGTTACCTGGAAAATGAAGAAATAACACAAGAGCAAATTCATTGCACTTCATTTTTTGCCAATCACTATCTAAAGTGTCTTACAATGTATAAGAAGTGCACTCACTGAACAAGGTCATGCATCCATCCTAATGAGGCACACAGTTCCAAAAATAGATAATTTTTGTAAATATCAGATGAATTGAAGTATTTGCATGATGGTGCTGAAAAAGAATATTGGTCTATTTGAGATGAATGAGAATACCAAAACATTTCTTTGTGTTCTTGCGTGGCATGCCCATAAATTGAACAGAATCACGGAGTAGCAGGCAGTTAAAAATGAGAAACGAGGTGTGCCGGGGTTGCATATTTTCATCGAACAAGTCAGAAATGAGTGAGCAGAACCTAACAACAGCAGTACTTTGCAATAGAGACCCGGTTCTTTTTGAGATAAATGATTTCTCAGCTATTTACTTGGAAGACAGTGGGTGTGTACAAAATTTCTTTAAAATATATTTCCTGCTTATTTTGCATCTATTTCAAAATGACTAAATATTTTTTCCCTGAAAAACTTCAAACAGAAAATGACAGACTCTATTTACATGCACATGCACATCCTACATTCATATCACATACTTCCTCCTTCTCTGAACCCTGGTATTACTTATATTAAGACGTTTTGTAATTTCATTTTGTGGATTATACTTGCATTTTTTGATATTATAACATTCCCAACGCATTTCCCCCCCCTTTCTACTTCCCTCATTGTTGAACTCACCTTTAAGAGCCTAAAATAGGTTTATCATCTGCAATATTTTTCACAACTCTTCATCATGGTAATTTAACATCTTCATCTTCATCTCCCTCTGATGAAGGGAATTTTGTATACATATACTAATGTGCCTAGGATTTGTGGTACCTCTGTACTTAGTGTCTGATCCTAAGAAATTTAAATCTGTGCAAGATACTCCTTGACAGAGTAGACAGTAAAATCACCTGAAAAGAATTACAATAGTCATATCCTTTGTCTCAGATTCCCTGAGGGATCAATCCTTACTCCCACTACAGCCCTTCTCATACACATGACACATGCATTGACTTCTCTAGTCTCTGTTCACATGAGGATGGAGCAATTATATGAATGACTAATTCAGATATTACCAAATAGTGCTAGTATGCAATGGAAGTAATGTACACAGTCCTTACTGATAGGGTGAGGTGGGGGAAGGAACTTATCTTCCTGGAAATCATGAATTATTTTTGCGAAATTTATTCAGAGATAGTATGTTAACCAACTTCTGTTATGATTTCAATAAATTATGACATTATAAAATCATTCAAAAAGAGTAATTCAATCAGAAAAATTCAATTTTCTTCTTGGATGCCACCAGGTAATTCATTTCAATAGAAGAGTGATTGGTATAGTTTGTTTATTTCTCTCTCTTTAAAAAACATGAATGATTTCATTTTTGCTATTGTTTTATGATATGTTATGTCATGTTACTTAGCTCTAATTTATTTTTCAGCAAGTACTCCAGTGTCAAATGGTGAGTTTTTTATCACCTTTGTATTGCTTTCTCTCTGATGCAATATTGTGAAATTTAATTATTTTTGTTAAATAATTTCAGACCTTCGTGTCATTCACATCCACCGTGGGATAGCTCAGTGAGCACTGCCATTTGTATAAAACAATCACTTGATTAAATCCTCAAACATGGAAAGGAGGGATTGCATAAATGACTCCTTCACATATGCTAAATGGTTCTGTGCTAGCATACATTAGAGGGGATCCATGAAGTCCTCATAAAGAGAGAAAGAACAATATTATTGAAAAATATATATTATACCTGTCAATTTTATTCAAGTAGAGTATTGTGACCAATTTTTGCAATAGTATCTAGGAATAGTGGCATCCTAGAAGAGAAGTTCATGACATTAATGCACTTAGGAAAATGCTTAAATGTCTTCTTGGATTTCAGCAATGAGGTCATTTCTATAAATGAGTGAATAATAGTGTTTAGTTTCTCTTAATAAAAACATGACTTTATTTATTTATGCTATATTGCATTATTTAACTTTACTTTAACTTATTTTTCATCAAATGCTCCAGAGGCAATGGGTGAATTCTTTTGATTGGTTTTGTTTTATTTTCTGTCTCATGTTATATTATTGTATAATGTCTTCCAGCAATGATTCCTCTTAGTTTCTCACTCTATACTCCAATTCCATCTTATGGAAATCTCCGGTTTTCTTCGGAGGTTTGTTCCATGTGAGAATCTCAGGTTCCCTGCGGGGATGAGCCCAGACTCTTACTGCCCCTGCAGTCTCTCCTCTTATCCACAACCACCTCAAGGGTAGGTTAGTGGGTCCTGGGACACACATTTAGGGTTGAAATATTGAAATAAAGACTGGATGTATTACATAAAAGGATAGTTCAGGCATTTGCAAACATGGGTAGCATACAAGGAAATGATAAGATAAAGCTGATAAAATAGAAAAAAAAAGCTTTTCTCATCTGAAATATTGGATTCTGCCTACACTTGTTCACTTTGTGTATAACAACTATTTCATGCCTTGGAATCTATGAGTATTGCCCCTTTACAATAATCCCCAAATCTATCAAAGGAAGTATATAATAACCTCTTAGATGTCAAATGCGAAATAATGTGTTAGTAAATGATATGGCTTTCATCTCTCTTTCTCTCATTCTTGTGTCTAAATAGACATTTCCAAAGAGCTCTCTTTGTTTCTCTCTTTTGTTTTCCTATTCAGTGTAATGCTGTCCAACTTTTCCTAGTAAATTGTCCTGTTCAATTCCACTGTACATTTCCAGATCATCTTATGGACATCTCCTATTCATTTCTTTCTTTATACGGTGTTACCTTACTATAAACTACTATTCAGCAAGTACTCCAGTGTCAAATGGTGAGCTCTTTATTGTTTCTGTTTTGTTTTCCATTTCATGCAATATTGTGTAACACATCCCAGCAAAGGTTACAGTAAAATTTTCAGTCTACATTCCCATTTCATATTGTGGAAATCTCAAGTTGTCTTTGGACATCAGTTCATTGTGGGAATCTCAGGTTCCCTGCAGTCTTTCCTGTCATTCACATTCACCCAAGGGGTAGGTCAGCCTCCACTTTACTGAGAATAGTTTGCACTGTCAGATCTTCAAACATCGACTGAAGTCGTTACTTAATCAGATAGTTCGGTTATGTTCCAACATAGCTAACATCCAAGGGAACAATAAGGCAAATATTTAAAAGCAAATTATCAAAATAGATTTCTATTATTCACTTATATATTTCCTTTTAAATATTTGTAATTGATTTTGTACTCTTTATTTTTTGCAGAGGGAGGCGTAAGTGTGAAAGGTGGGTGTTATTTTAATCCACATAAGGAGAAAAATAGCTGATGAAATAAGATTCTTAGATGGTCAGACACTAAAAGTATATAACACCCCACATTATACAAAAATTAATTTGCCAAATGGTAATTGCCTATTACTGAAATTGCTACTAATTTTTAAATGAAATTCTTGTTAATCAGAAAAAGAGAAGATTTGATCGGCAGAAGTATACATCAGTTCTATATTTCTTGACCTGGTTAATAAATTGATAGTCTTAGTGTCAACATCAAGTAATCCACGCCATGCCAAAACTGTAAACTGAATGGATTTGTGGAGGATAAATTAAATGAACATATTATAATTTTATCCAAACTAATATCAATATAAGTCATGTAAAATTCAGTTGATGACAGACAGAAAGTTCATACCACCATTTTATCTTATGCCCATAAATAATGTCATACAGCAATAGCTGGGAATAATTTTCAAATAATCACAATTCAACAGAGTTAGTTCAAATTTTCCTTCATAAAGCATTGTATGTTTTCTTTTTCCAGATCGTGTCCAGAAAATTGAAGGTGAGTTTCTTTTTACCTTGAAAATGAAGACATAAAACAAGAGCAAATTCATTCCACTTCAGTTATGCCAGTCACCATCTAAAGTGTCTTACAATGTATACAGTGTGCACTCACTGAACACGGTCATGCTTCCCATCCTAAGGAGGCACATAGTTTCAAAAATACATCATTTTCTGTAAACACTCATGAACATTTCAAAGAATATGTACATTGTTACAAAACATTTAGCGAACTGAAACCACAAAATAGTTCATTGGCAGAGGAGGGACAAACTATAGAGGATATGGGAAAGGATGTCGGTCAGCTTGTGACATTCAGAGAAATATTTAGAGGAAGCCAAGGAAGGACATCTGAAAAAGACATATGGGTATGGTATAAATAAGAGAAGGATCAAGATAGTGAGCATGTGACCTCCCTCACTGTGAAAGTTATGCATCTTCAGTGAGCTGATGACAGCGTAGCAGGAGAGCACACCATCTCAGCACAGACTTTCCCCACTATTGTTTTACTCTACCGCAAATATCTGCCTCTATGTTTCTTTGATTTTAGTGTTTGAGCAATGTTATCAATACTGGATTAATGTGTGTTTCCTATTTTCTGCAGTTCAATCAGGCGCAAAGATATTTAAACAATCACACCAATCTCAATTTTAGAACAGTTGCGTCTTTGTTTCCAACTGTCCATTGTTCTCCCGCCCCATTGTGCAATCCCCAAGTAACTATTAACCAAGCCATGATCTCTATCATTTAACCGAAGCTGAATTTCTTATATAGAAAAACATTGAGATAATTGAAACAGCCGCAACCAAGAAACACTAAAATTCCAAAAGAAATCCACATTAGTGCAGAGAGAAACCACAAGGTAATAAATAGCAGAAAAATATACCGTATTTCCCTGAA
>PVJH01047930.1:0-11049 GCA_004026705.1 Nesogale talazaci | reverse complement strand
GGACAGGGGGGCTCCTGGCGGAGCCCGCGGGAGGTGAGCGGGCGGGGGGCTCCTGGCGGAGCGGGCGGGAGGTGAGCGGGCGGGGGGCTCCTGGCAGAGCGGGCGGGAGGTGAGCGGGCGGGAGGTGAGCGGGCGGGAGGTGAGCGGACAGGGGGGCTCCTGGCGGAGCGGGCGGGAGGTGAGCGGACGGGGGGCTCCTGGCGGAGCGCGCGGGAGGTGAGCGCGCGGGAGGTATGGAATGGGGGACGGAAGACCCACGGGATAGGAACGAGATGCCGAGTGCGGTCTGCCCCCACCTCGGCCGTTCCCACCGGGACTCGAGGCCTGGAGCGGCGAGGGGGCCTCTTCCAAGAGCCCTGCCCCGCGCCCTCCCGCATTGCCTGAAGAGCCTCTACCTGACCCAGCTCTTCGGGGTCTCACTTTCACGGTCAGGTCCCATGCCCCCCTCTTTTTTTTCCCCCAGCCGGATCGCCTTCCTCTCATTATTTGGTTTTCTGCTGGGCTCCAGCCGTTGAGAACTGGCAGCCCAAGTCACGAGCCGGCTTGGTGCCGCCGAGCGTCAGCTGGCTCGGGGCCTGCGCGGAGCCGTTCATTCAGCAACTGTGTATGGTTTTGTGCGAAGCCCGAGAAAGGCTTTGCCTGCATTGCGGTTGGGAGACACAGAGGGAGCTGCGGGTCATCGCGGAGTCCGTTTGTTTCAGCCCCGGTGCCGTGTGTGCGTGCAGAATAGAACGCCGCAGGTTGGCCAGGCCTTTCAGAAGCACGTCTCCGGGCTCCCCTGGGTCCGTTTGAACTGCCTCAGGTGCAACCATATAGCAGTCGGGCGCTTTAACATTTGGGCCACACAGAGGCTAAAGGAACCTTAAAAGCGAAACAAAGAAAAACCCTCAAAACCAAACTCATTCCTGTTTAGTCAATTCCCAGACTCTCTAGAACTGAAGATTTCCGGGCTTCACGAGGGTAGACTATCTCATCTGCTCCCCTCAGAGCAGCTGGTAGTTTTGAACTGCTGACCTGCGGTTAGCAGGCCGATGCACAGCACACTGTGCCACTAGAGGTCCTTAACGGAGCCATAAATACTATCAGTGAATGAGTGTGGCGGTGTGCCAGTGAAGCTTTAGTTGTAGATATTATATTGTTGCAGTTTATTTAACTAACTTTCCAATGTGATTAAAATTTCCCCAATTCTTTGAAACTGGAAGAAACCTTAGTTCTTGGCTGGTACAGAGACGGACAGTGGCCATCTTTGGTCTGTGGGTCACAGTTTTCTGGCTCTTGCACTAAAATATTAGGGCTCAGGGATGCCATGCTTTGGCAACTTACTCTCAAGTAAATTAGGAAAGAGGATTTTTTTTTTAAAGAGGATGTTTTACATTCCCTGAAATTCTTTTGAAATAAAAGTTTCCTTTCACATACAAAAAAAGAAGCCAAGGGGAGGGTATGTAAACACTAACATAATTGGGAAACGGGTCTAGTACAGGACTTTGAGGGCAGCAGTCAGTGGGCCAGTGTACCTGGATAGGAGGGTTGTGAAGGCATGTGATCAGCTATGCTGATGAGGCCGCGTCGTGGGGCACTTCGACTGTCTTGCCAGCATCTAACCCTTCTCTCCTTCCATTTTAGCATCATGGATACGGATTTGTATGATGAATTTGGGAATTACATTGGACCAGAGCTTGATTCCGATGAAGAGGATGATGAATTGGGCAGAGAAGCCAAAGATCTTGATGAGGTAATGAAAATAGATAGCCATATTTATCTCCTTTAAAGAACAAAGAAACGTAAGCGGAAAATAAAGATAATAAAGCCAAAAAAAAAAAAAAAAGAACAAAGAAAGGTGGAGAGGCTGGGCAACAATAAAATACAGAACCCTTTGAACTTCCATAATGCCCTGTGTACATTTCTATTAATTGTAATGACTTATTTGAGGCTTCTACTGTCCCAAAGAAAATTTAGCTATGGAAGCTCAGAAATGAAATAAACTTTCATTGTCAAGGTCACCTTATAATCTAAGCTTTGAAAGGTTTTCTTTTTACCTGACCTGCCTTTTGCACCACAGGAAAGCAAAGTCCACTTTTCCCAAAGACATCAAAGGTCCCTTGTATGTTTTAGCAATGTTTGGAACAAGGTAAGCAAGAACCAAAAAAAAAAAAGATAAGCAAGAAGGCAGGAAATGGGTGGGCCCACAGCTTGTCAGTGAAGATGTGATGTTCACCAAGGAAAGTAGAAAAGCAGACTCCAAGTCCTGGCTGCCTCTTTTCTCCAGGCAGAGAATGTCTTTCATGCCAAAAGAATAAATCCTGGAAAAAGGAAATCAAAGCCATCCCTGGGAGGTAAAAGAGCATCTGGTACTGTGAAGCTCACCTGGCTTAGGAAGAGTAGGGCAGCGTGCCCTATACGGTTTCCTTGGCTGTGATCTTAACAGAGAGGAGACCTTCTGGCTTTTCTCCTTTGGGCTACTGGGTGGGTTTGAACAGCTCACTTTTCTGGTAGCAGCCATGCTCTTACCAGTGTGTGCCACTCTTAGGCACTTGCACCCCTAGGCCCCGGGGATTGTATAACTGGAGCCGGGGCGGGTGTGGGGAGAAGCCTGGAAGATGTCAACTGAGGCATTGGGGAGAGTAGCAGTGCCAGAAACCAGATCAAGAAACTCTTGTTGGATTTTCGGGGAAATGGCAGTAAAGAGCCGCCTTTGAGGAACTACAGACTAAACTATGTGAGATGGAAAGGGTAGCATTACCCCGGGAAGAGGCTCAGAAGGCAGAAGAGAGGAAAGAAGGGCAAGAGGGAGTGGTAAATATGGGAGGGGGAGGGGTTGATAGGAGTGCAGCTGCATTGAGATGGGCAGAGTCACAAAACAAAATGTGTAAGAAATCATTGAATGGAAAACCAATCTACTCTGGAAATTCCCAAACCCCCCCCTTTTTTTTTTTTTTTTTAAATTTCTGAGACTGTAACTCTTGACGGCAATGGAAAGCCTCATCTTTCCCCCTGGGAGCAGATGTTGGTTTTGAACTGCTGGCCTTGTGGTTAGCAGTCCAGGGTGTAACCCTCTGCGCCACCAGGGCTCTCGTAAGCATGATGTAAATCCACGGTAAACTCAGGACAGGAATTTTCAGACAAGACTGGTGAACGCTTAGAAGTGATGGTGAGTTTGTTTTGGCTTTTTATTTATTTGGTATTGTTGGCTGGCACACATTTAATAAAAATTTTTCTCTTGTGTATATAGATGGAGGTGAAGGTCAGGGATTTGTTGTGGACATGTGGTATCTTTGTTTAGGCAAAGATTTTGAAGTTGGTTTTTTTTTTTTTTTTTTTGTGGGCATCACTGCCTCTGGTGGTCGTGGGCGCTACCCAGTGCCGCTCCTGAGAGCCGCCGCTGGATTTGAACTGACAAGCCCGTGGGCCGTAGTTCTGCACTCAACCACTTATGCCACCAGGGCTCAGCCCTCTTTTGAAGTTTTTTATGGAAAAGTTTCAACCAGCATTTTTTTTTTGGGAGGGGGGGCCATCACTGCTCTCTGGTGGTGGGAGTAGGAGGCCCAGCCCCACTGCTGGAACTGAACCTCCGTCCCAGTGGGCCGCAGTCCCACGCACAACCACTACGCCACCGGGGCTCAGCCCATCAACCAGCATTTTTAAACAAAATATCTATTATATACTTTTTTATTTTTTACATTTTTATTTTTGGGGGGAGGGCATCACTGCTCTCTGGTGGGAGTAGGAGGCCCAGCCTTGCTCCTGGAGAGCTGCTGCTGGATTTGAACCTCCATCCCAGTGGGCCGCAGTCCCGCACTCAACCAGTACGCCACCAGGGCTCAGCCCATTGCCACCATCAGTTTTGAAACATTTTTTCCTTAAACTCTCTGAGAAAATTTCCCTTTATTGGGATTTGCATTTTAGACCAGCGATCCTCCAACTTTTTAAACAGGGGGCCAGTTCACTGTCCCTCAGACCATTGGAGGGCCGAACTATAGTTACAAAGAAACTATGAACAAGACAGAAAAAGAGGGCTGAGCCCCGGTGGCGTCGTGGTTGTGCGCGGGACTGCGGCCCACTGGGACGGAGGTTCAATTCCGGCTCCCAGGAGCACAGGCTGGGCCTCCTACTCCCACCACCGGAGGGCAGTGATGCCTTAAAAAAAAACAGAAAAAGAAAAAGAAACTATGAACAAATTCACTGCGGGCCCGAGATGAGTCAGCTGCTAAGCAGGACAGGTAGCGGTGGCAAAAACCAGTGACTAGATCCATGTCCTTGGGAGGGGGTGGGGGGGAGACGGGGCTGCACGTGGCCGCGGGACACCTGTTTTAGACTATTACTTTTGTACTCAACTTATCAAGCCTCCCAAGAGCCAGCCTCCCTCCCCCATTTTTCCTTTTTCCCCTCCTACAGGACCTCATCTCCCCTTCATCCAAGCTAATACCTGCCTGCCTTCTTGCCCTCATTTCCCAGGGGGGGAGCGGGGAGGGGGGCCAGGCACCAGGAGTGGCTGGAGATAGACTAGTTGGTAGCCCCTGCACTTGGCAGGGAGGCGTTATGCTCTGACTGAACTGTGGTGGCTAAAAGGCATAGACTGTCTTTTTGGAGGGAGGAAATGTTCAAAGATGGATTAGGTGAAGGTTGCACAGTTCTGGTGCTAATATTAAAAACCACCGAACTGTGTATTTAAATGAGTTAACTGTAGAGTATGTGAATGACATCCCCCCCCCCCCCTAAAAAATGACCAAAAAAGACAAAACAAAAAAAACCAGCACCCAAAACAGAGGATGAGTAGGCAGCCTGTGAATGTTTGTGTCCCGGCAGGTCCCTGTGGAGGCAGTCTGCTCCTTGGGTTCGTGCTTGCCTCACTTGTTTATAATCGTTATTTTAGCTCTTCTCTTCCTCCCTGCCCTCAGAGTGCCTTTGGAATGTGCGCCTGTCCCTCTGTTAGTGTGAGGGAGTCTGCAGGCCCGTTCCTCCTCGTTCCCCTCATTCCTCTTCTCTGCCCGCTCTCTCTAGATGCTCCCTCTCAGCCCTCCAGTGGTGCTGCGGGGTCAGTGCCGGCCGCTAACGGGCAGGGCAGCAGTTCACAATCCTCAGCTGTGCAGTTTCAGAAACCCTCCCAAAGGGCTCCACCGCCACTCAGGCTTATGCCCAGGGGTTCACCAAGCTTGGAGAGCATTTCCGTTATCACCGCATTCCATTTTCCCTGAGCTTTCTGAAGTCCCCTCGGGTCTCTCACCTCCTCCTTCCTCGTGGACCGCCGGGTCGCAGGCCCAGCTTCCTCCTCGATGTCTCCCAGGGACTCTCAACTTCCTGTATCTCAGACCCTACCACTGAACGTCCCGACCCACCTCCTCTTGCAGCCCTTCTCCTCTAAGTAAGGATAGTGCCACCTCCAGTCGCTCACTTCGAATCTCTCTCCCTCTCCCTCTCTCTTTTTTTTATACTTTCTTTTTTTTGGTGGGGGCATCACTGCTCTCTGGTGGTGGGAGTAGGAGGCCCAGCCCCACTGCTGGATTTGAACCTCCATCCCAGTGGACTGCAGTCCCGCGCACAACCACTACACCACCGGGGCTCAGCCCCCTGAGTTTACCTTAAAGATAGATCTAGCCTTCCAGCTCTCTTCCCCAGCTTCCACCACTGCAAGTAGCCTGCTAGCTGATCCCTCTCCCCCCACCTTTGCCCCTCCAGGTGGGAATCAGTCTTTTCAAACACACAGGATCATATCACTCCTGCTCAGAGCCCTTGGGCTCCTCAGCCTGGAGACTCTGTGGGGAAGAAGAAGAGACCTTCGTTGTGGGGCATTGTCCTTTGTATGTGTAGCAGCCTCTCTGCCCACAGGCCTACGAGATCACAGTGACAGACACCCTCTCTCCCTCAACTACACCCCGTGTGACAACCAGCATGTCTTCAGACGTTGTTCACTGTTCTGGGGGGAGGAAGCAGAGTCCCCTCTGGTGGAGAGCCACTACCTTAGAGTAAAGGAGTAGCATCATTATTTAGAATGATCCAGAAGCTCCTGGGCAATCACCTCCTCTCCCACATGCCCCACGCTGGACGCACTAGCCCTCTTGCTCATCCTCCAAGATGCCAGGGCCTCTGCACGAACTGCGGCTCCTTTCTGCCGAATGGCTTATTCGCAGGTTGAAGCCCTCTTTGCCTTCAAGTGTTTGCTCACATGTTCTTCACACACACACACACACACACACACACACACTTACTCTCTCACACACGTATGCTGTCAATACCTAGGATAGTGCCTGACACATACAGTAAGTACATAGTAAATATGTTGAGTGAATGAGTCAAACCAAGATGTTAAAACAGAACAAAACAACACTCCTGGAGACAGTTAGCCACCCCTGCCACCTCCGTCTACCCATGTCCGCCTTCCTCTGTTGCCCCTGGTCACTGTACCTGGAGCGGCTAGCTTCGAGCTCTACGACCCCGGGCACTGACTGTACCCGGAACCAGGGGGTGGACAGATGCTCTAAGCAGTTGTCGGCCCAGAGATCTGCGCTTGTTTGTGAACTCGTGGCCTCCAGCTCCACATCAGGAGACTAGTTGGCAGGAGGCATTCCTGAAGAGCTTCCACAGTTATGCCTCCCTCCCCCATCTTGTCACTGGAACTGCACACAGCTTTTGCCAGCTCAGCCTTTCACAGGTGTGCTTATTGACAGCAGTGATAGTGATTGGGTATGCAACCCTGTCCTTAATCAATGCGATTTGAAGAACTAGTTGTTGAGTGAATACCTGACCGTCGGACCACACAGCCTCTCATCGACTCTAGGCCTCCTGTCCCCCTCTGTGTGAGGAGGGCGGTGACGGGGCTTTTCTGCAGGCCATGTGGCAGGACGCGTCGGGCCCAGCAGCTTTGCTCCTGGACGCTGATCCTCAACAAAAATGAGCGTCCACAAAGATGCACGTACTCAGACAGGGACAGCGCTGGGACATCTGTGCCAGAGGTCCGGATTGACCCCTCGGTTAGACAAGAAGTCAGTGAGGTGTGGTCTGCAGTGGACCTCGAGCTCCTCACAGGAGAGGGTGCACACGTTCCCTAGTTAGCCGGAGTTAGGAGACAGCAGGTGACAAAGGTGGTGTGTGTTTTCATCCCGTGACGCTCTCTGGGAACTGCAAAGGTGCAGGCTCATTCCCGGGTCTCTCCCTGGCCTCTGCCCTGCTTGCAAGGGTGTGTGATGGGGCCCACTTTGCCCCCAAGGTCCCGTCTGACCCAGGACGTGGCTGGGGGTGGGGGGCCTGTCCTGCTGACTTGCCCCAGATAGGATGCGGCCCGGCACGAGAAGCCCAAGTCTCACTCCCGCACAGAGTGGCCTAGGGCCTCTCAACCGCCTCCCCCCGGGCTTTCAGATGGACGACGATGATGACGACGACGACATTGGGGACCATGACGAGGACCACCCGGGCACGGAGGTGGTGCTGCACGAGGACAAGAAGTACTACCCCACGGCCGAGGAGGTGTACGGGCCCGAGGTGGAGACCATCGTGCAGGAGGAGGACACCCAGCCGCTCACTGGTGAGTCGGGAGCTGTTCTAATGGGAGGACTCCATCGGCAGTGTTTGTGAGCAGCTGCTGTTTTTGTATTTAGAGAGTCTGGTTTTTTTGGGGGGGAGCATCACTGCCTCTGGTGGTCGTGGGTGCTACCCAGTGCTCCTCCTGAGAGCCGCCGCCAGATTTGAACCGCCAAGCCCGTGGCCGCAGTCCCGCATTCAACCACTCACGCCACCAGGGCTTAGCCCTAGACTTAGCCCAGTTTTAAAATTCACGGCTCTCAGCTTGTTACCAAGTAGATGCCGTATCTACTTGAGAGTAAACTGACCCGAGAAACTGCCGAGACATCTGATTTTACCACAAAAACTGCATTTATAATATGCTGGGAAAACTCGGCTGATACTTGAGCAGATACAGTAGATTCTTTAATTATCTGACCTCGGTCAGGTGCTCGAAGACTGGCGTTAAGGTCTCGTTGGGGTCCGACATATTTTCCACCCACCTTAACCCAGCCTCGTAATGTTTATTTTCTACCTCTCGCATAATTCTCCAAAGCCTGGGTGGCATAATTCATTGGTAGTCTGCCACGGTTGGTGACTCATCTTACCCAGGGCTCCAGAGAAGGGCTGCCTGGCAAGTGCTTCTGTAAAGGTGACCACCAAGAACCCCCAGGGGCGCAGTCCTGCATGCGCCGGCCCCTGGTGGGCAGCTGCCTTGCCAGTGGCTCACAGCCGCACTCTTCGTCGCAGTTGGCAAACCCGGGAGATTTTGAAAGGACGTTGACGGGAGCTTGTATCCATCCTCTTCCTTTCCTCCCCGCCTGCCTCAACAGGAAGTCAAGCTCCTCAGTCCACAGTTGGAGGTTGTGTTAGTCTGGGTTGACTAGAGAAACAGATTTCATCGACACTCATCTATGTGTAAGAGTGAATTTTGTATCAAGAAGCAATTATGCACCAAGGAAACATCCCACCCCAGTCCAAATCAAGTCTCTTAAGTTTGATTTTAGCCCATAAGTCCAATATTAGCCCATGAATTCCTCTTCAGACTCACGCAGCACGAGCAAGGTTGCCACGTTCAGGAAGCTCGCAGGCCGGTGGGTGGGAAGGCTTGGGGACTCAGTGGCGCTGGGCACATCTCCAGGGTGCTGACCACCATCAGTGCGGCTCCATGTGTTTGCCAACAGGAATGGGAAGCAAAGAGTGTCCCGCCTCTAGAGAGGATGTCTCGGAAGCTCAGGGGAGGACCACACCCACGAGGAAGCATCAATCAGGCGATGACCTGATTGATAGGCAGGACTCCACCCCTGTAACCTATTTATCAAGTTGACATGAAACTATAACTATCACAAAGGTCCTTCACCGTTTCATGCCAGACAGCATTCCCAGAATTTTCTGTACGTCTGAGCGATCTGTGAGAAGGAAATAAATTGATGTCATATATCACATATTCTGAAAGCTCCGTCTAGTGGAATCCGGCTCCGCTTGGTATGTGTGCTGCCCACCAGCACATCCCTCAGCCGCTTTTTCCTTTCCTAGAGCCCATCATTAAGCCCGTGAAGACCAAGAAGTTCACGCTGATGGAGCAGACGTTACCCGGCACGGTGTACGAGATGGAGTGAGTGGCTCGAGAGGCGGGGGCCGCGAGCGCAAAACCACCTCCCAACAGCTTCCCCCCTTTCTTCTGGCACCGTGGCCACCCGGTGGTTAGGCTGAGCACCCGTCGGTGTCGAGAGCTCTGCGCTTTCCTTTCCCCACCTTCAGTTTGTGTTTTATGTGTAGTAGTTGTTCAGCCTTCAGTTTGGTCAGAAGCCAGTCTTTGAGATGGAACAGATAGTTGATCTGTGGGAGTGATTTTGACAAGCTGTCAAGAAGGAGCCTGGGGCCCCACTGCTTCAGCACTCGCTACCTGATGTTGGAAGTGGGGGCAGTTCCACTCCGCCCATGGGTTGCTGTCCGCTTCACAGCGGTGCTGACGGAGGGTCTGGGGGACGTAGCAACTCTGCTTAGAACAGGGAGGGCACCGGCAGATGGGTACAGACGCACGTAAGCCCTTCCTACTGCCAGCTGTTTTTGAAAGTATTTTCACCTTGAAGGCCCTTGTGTATCCAGGTGCTGGTGACTTGTTATTAAGATTACAGGACTGGGAGGACGCAGAGAGGCTGGCGTAGTGGTTGTACGCGGGACTGCGGCCCACTGGGACGGAGGTTCAATTCCAGCAGTGGGGCTGGGCCTCCTACTCCCACCACCAGAGAGCAGTGATGCTCCCCCCCCCAAAAAAAAAAAAAGATTACAGAACTGTTTTGTGTGAAAAACATGTTGACATCACATGCCTCCAAGAATAAGGTCCCTCCTGCCATCACTCAGGTGTGCTCCAGAACTTTCTCCATGGTCCTTCAGCATCTCGGGGGTGACTTTTGAAATCTCCACCCTCAGAGGGGGTCTTCCGAGCCGAAGCCATCGGAGGGAACTTGCTGTGGGTGGCCAACACAGGAGGTGGGGCTGGTCTGGGCTCGCCTTCATGGACTAGGCACTGCCAGCAGTTTTAAAAGCAAAGTCATTGCCACCTCTCCTCCCCCCCCCCCCCACGCCATCAGTGAAAGGATCCCGGGTGGCCTAGTGGGTTACAGGTGTCCCTGTGGGCTGCTAATGTCAAGTTCAGCAATTCAGAACCACCAGTCACTTGGCAAGAGAAGGCAGTTTGCTTCTGTCAAGAGTGGGCGTCTCAGAGACCTTGGGGGCAGTTGGACTGCCCTCCAGGGATGGGCCTGATGGCAGTGGGGTGTTGGTTTTGGCCTCAGAACTGTCGAGAAGCTACAGGGACAGTGTCTGTGTGGGTGTGCAGGTGTGGGCGCGGGTCTTCCTGTGGGCTCCCCTCCCCCTTTCCTCATGAATGCCATCGTCGGAGCAGCAGAGTCCCTGTGAGGTTTTGTGCAGATTGCCCCGTCTCAAGGCCGGCCTGGGTGGCAGCGGGTTTCAGCCAGCCTCTCTGCGTCCTCCCATTAGTCTGAAAGTTCCTCCTGGGAAAAACCACCTGTGGTTTCTCCTTAGTTGAGACCTTTTTGCCCAAGGCTCTTTCCTCTTTCCTTTCTCCTTCCAGTTTCTTGGCAGATCTGATGGACAACTCAGAGCTCATCAGAAACGTGACCCTCTGTGGCCATCTCCACCATGGCAAGGTGAGAATTTTGGGGTTCTTGCCCGCTTCCACTCCTCTGTGTCGCTGCGATGGCGGCTGTCCTGGTGGCTCTCTGCCTGCTGTGAAACTCAGCATCTCCCGGCAGCAGGCGTGAACCAGCCGTCCCTAAGCCCTGCAGCCGGCGTGCCAGCCTTCCCTAAGCCCTGTGCCTGTCTGAGCCTTGTGTCTACATCTGCCGAGGAGAGAGGAAATTGAGCCCTGCTCTGGTCTTGATGTTTTCATTTCCTGGGGGATGCCTGTCCAGGAAAGATTGCATCTTTCATTTGAAAGTAATCCTGTGGCTTCAGCCTTGATCCTCCGCCGCCCCATAGTCCTCCCTGCTCTCCTCCCTCGCCTCACCCCTGAATTGTGTGGGAGTCTCGGGA
>PVJH01047929.1:0-11044 GCA_004026705.1 Nesogale talazaci | reverse complement strand
GTTCTCAACCTTCCTAATGCTGCAATCCTTTAATATAGTTACAAAAATAATGGAGGCCCTTGGTGAGATGGATTGACAATAGATGGATTGAAATATAAGAACAAATATGAGGATGATTCAGGACTGGGCAATGTTTTGTTCTGTTGCATAGAGGGGTTCTATGAGTCAGAATTACCTCAATGGCAACTAAAATAACAATAGCCCCTCCACTTACACAAACATGCACACACACAAGCATTCTGAGGAAACAGAGATATCTGTGAAGAACTGCTTTCAAGAACACAGCCTGATATATGTGTGTGTGTGTGTGTGTGTGTGTGTGTGTGTGTGTTGAAGTATGAGAACCAATTCCAATATTTTGGCCTCAAAACAGAGAGGTATCTTCTATCAATTCTAATGTCTTATTTGGGGTAGATAAAATAATATACCAAAGAGGCCGTGTTATGGATTAAATTGTGTCCCCCTAAAGTATGTGTTATAAACTCTAACCTCTATTCTTGTGGTTATAGTCCCATTTGTTATATAATTGCAGTTGCCTCTGTTAATAGAGACAGCATTAGGGTAGTGTGTGTTATGAGTCAATTTTTTTTTCAGTCAATCTTTTATGAGATAAGAGTTTAAATAACGAAGTCAAGAAGCAAAGAAGGGCAAAGAGAGATACCAAACCAAATAAAAAATCTCCTAGGAGCAGAAGCTCAAAAGAACACACAGAGCAAGAAAGTCTTCTATTAGAGCTGGCCCCCGAGTTTGGAAATCTAGCCTCTACACCTGTGATAGAAATAATATCTGTTCCTTAAAGTCTACACTCATGGTATTTCTGTTATAGCAGCACTAGATAGCTAAGACAAGACTGCAAACAACCACAATGAGCAAGGGAGAGGTTTATTTTGCTCTTCAATAGCAGTTACACACTCCATTAAATTATATCGTGGTTACACACTTTTCTGTCCCCACTGGTGGAGCCAAGTTTTTGGAGAAATCAATATTTAAGGGCAAAAACTAATGTCACCTTTAAAATGCTTTAAAATTTGGTCTTTTTTTTTTTTTAAAGTTAAATCTAATGGGAATAACGAGTATAAGTTCCCTTAGAACTAGAGGAAGAAAGAGGGGAATTCTTTCTAAGTTAAAAGGAAAGGGAGTGGGCCGTGATGGCATGGGCCAGGACGTGAGGTGCCCCCCCTGAAAAAAAAAAAAAAAAGGAAAGGGATAAAAGGATTTCCCAGGAGTATGTGTGTTGAAGATTTACTGCTCTGAACTTCAGTACGGTGAGAGATCAGAGTTGAATTTAATGATTTAAAGGCAAAACATAGATATGTTATATAAACTTGTAGCCTGTGAGCTACTTATTAACGTTTCTTTTAAGCATTGGGCTTCTAATCAAGGGTTAGCAGTTCAAATCTAGCACAAGGATGCTCCAAAAGACGAACAGAAAAGTGAGACTGTCTGTTCCGTAAAGGTTTACAAAGCCTCAGAAAACCTGCAGACGGTCACCGTGAGTTAGAATCACCTTGATGGCAGTCACTTTAATTTAAATTGGTTGCTTGTAGAATTCTGTAACGCTTACAGAAGCATGCTGTGAAGAAAAGTTCCAAAGCAATTATTCATATTTTCACCAGACTTAATATTTCTTTTAATAATTATTTTCTAATACATGAAATGACATGAAAAGGCTAAAACTTGAACCCCTTGCCAGGTCCAGCATGATGGTGTTTGGCAGCCCTTCCTGAGCCCAAGAATCAAGTTCCACAGCGAGCAGTAATTTCTCCAAGCACTGTTTAAAAGTGGTTATAATCCCAGGCTCCAGGTGAGCCTCCATGGACTAACACCTCACACGGGAGTTCCCCTCTCTTCTATCTGCCCTGCTCCTGCAGCCTAGGACTTGGCAGCTACCTTCCCCAGGCTGGAATGGAATGACTATATTAGCTACTTCATTTCCCCCTCTCCCCAGCTCCATGCCTGCATACCTGAATAATGTTAGAAAATTAGACAACAATTTGCAGGAATTGAAGAGCTATGACAGAACACCATTCCCCAGAGCACTACCTGCATGCACTGCAGTGTAGGACAGAGCAGGAATGACAGGAGAGTAGCCAGAGGCAAATTTAGATATATCCAGCCCCAAACCTACTATAGAAAGGGGAAACATAATTTTTTTAAAAAGGCATTCAATTCCAGATTGTGTTCCTTTGTGTAACTTTGAATGTCAGAACTCTTCCATTAGCATAGCATTAGCATAACAAGACAGTAAGAACTCAACCCAACATAGGATTTTAACATAACAAAACAGGAAAAGCCAAAAGGTTCTGATCACCACAGCCAAAGCCCCAAACTGCCAGTTTGGGGCATCACACAGAGTCTTTAAAAGGCTGCTAATTGTGGCCAGGTAGTCCAGACCAGGCCCATATCCATACTGTCGGCCGTCCTCAAGCTGGTCCAGTGGCATTCCTCCAGTTCCCTACCCAAGTCCATCCTCTGAGGTCCCACCACCGCTGATCATTGAGTCTTCGCAGCATACCACCTACGTAGCAGTCTGACTCACCTCCACAGTAGGCCACAGGGAGTCCTCAAAAAAACTCTTCCCAGTCATATAGAGAAAGAGCTCAGGGCCCCTTGGTCTCCCAGGAACATGACACCCAGTTCTTCCAAAATAACATGCAAATAGAAAGAAACCGGGGAAAAACAAAACCCAATAGTGGAAGAAGTCGTAAGCTTCAAAAGGCCCAGAGAAGAATCAAACATTGATCTGCCTTCAGAATGCTGCTTGGAGTAATACACAATCTGAGGGAAGCAATGCAGAATAAGGACACGATGACAACAGAGAAGCTCACCACAGAGGGGATGAAGTCCATGCACCAAGGGAAATAAAAGAACAATTGGATGACGTAACAAAAGCAACTTGCAAGATCACAGACCTCACCCACAGACAAGAAGAGGCGGAGAATCAGACCAGCCATCCACAGGAAAATCAGGCAGACTTCCTCTTTACTTTCAGAAATCGGTGCTGTGCTATCTGTACCTCACAAGCTGGCAGTGAGCTTTCCTCTAATTTGGATGCTGTGTTCGTCTTCCTGTAGTTATACATCATATATCAGATAATTTTCTAAACAAACAGATTGAATAAATATGTTGAAAGGGTACCATCCTGATGGATATCTTTCTTGATCTTAACCCATGCAGTATCCCCTTGTTTTGTTTGAATTGCTGCCTCTTGGTTTATGTATAGATTTATGTATAGATTTTCATTATGAACACATGTGCATAATGAAGTGTTCTGGAATTACTACTTTTTGCAATACTATCCCTCATTTGTCATGTTCTACCTAATTCAATGCCTTTGCAGGGTCAAAACTCAAGGGAACATTTTTCTTATAGTCTCTATTTTCAGCCAAGGTCCTTCTGAAAAAACAATAATAAACCTCATTCCATATCCTTTTCTGAATTAAGCCTGAATTTCTAAGAGTTGCCTGTCGAAACTGTTGTTGAATGATCTTCAGCAAGATTTTACTTTCATGTGATATTACTGGAATTTTTTCATAATCTCTGAAGTCTGTAGACTCATCATTCTTTGAATTGGACACAAATATGAATATGAATGTTTTCTAGTTAGTTGACCGCATGACTGTCTTCCAAATTTGTTGTCATAAGGTGGTGAGTGCTTCCAGTCCTACCTCAGTATTCTTAAACAAACAAGATCAAATTTTTCTTTAAAATTGTTTGCCAACTGATCATCTCTGGTACAGTGTATAGTTGCAGAAATGACAGGCAACATTCTAGATGCAGAATTTACTTTTGATTCAAAGTGGAGTTTTTAATTTCTGTCCTTAGTATGACAGCCATCTCATATCAGTGACTATAAGTAAATTTTGTTGTATTCAGGTTCCCCCACACTTAGCAACAACATTTTACCTCGAGAGTTTCCCACTACGACATATAGTCCTTAAAAGTAAAAACTATTTGATTCTAGATTAATTAGTGCCTGGTACTCAGTAGAAGCTCAACAATTATATATATAGCTCAAAGGTCTGGCTTCACCAAGCAGAAGATTACAGGCAGCTGATGGTGAGTGGAAATTGATTTAATAACAACGGGTTCTTCTTCCTTTTTGTTTTTAAGATAAAGGATAAAACCAGCACATTGGATTTATTCATAATTGCTCCATTTATCTTTTGGAAAGATGCAAAATTAGTGATGCAGAGAATACTCTCTAGTCTATCAAGAATCACACAGTGTCCCTCAGGAGTTTCTGAGAATCCAAAACCGATTAGAGCCCTCTGTGAACACCTGCTGTCTTCCCCCGCGTACCCATGGGTGCTTAATGAATCTTTACTGACTCACTGCACCTTCTTCTGTGCTTTGTCCAAACAAGTACATAGGCCTTAAGTCAGTCTCATTTGCTAGCATCCTCCTTTCTAGATTTTTCTTTAATAAATTAGGAAAAACAACAAAATGGATATAGGTAACATTTTTCAAGTCACTGTGGTAGACGTTTCGGGTGATTTCTGAAGCCCTACAACCTTTTAAAACCATTTCAGGAAATCTTAAAAAAAATTTATGTTTGCCTGCTGCTCTCACAAATAAAGCAAAATTTGCTATATTTTTGTTATATCACAAGAGTATCACCAACAGAAACTGTGAGATAGCTTCTTGTTTTGGATCCTGAGTTGCTTGCAGCTATTGGATTTAAAATTCTAGAGAGGGATGCTGTACTTAGAGAGGGTGGAGTCACTGTATTTCTAGTGACTTGTGAGGACAGCAGAGGGTAAGCATGGTGGGAAAACACAAGAACATGAGTGATAAAGGAAGAAATAACCTTTAATCTTTAGAGGCAAAGTGACTTAGTGTTGACTAACTGCACAGTAGTGAAGGACTCTTCCTCACAGAGTCACCTTTTTTTAATGGTGGCCCACATAGTGGTTAACCCAACACTTCACTTACTCCTCTTGCTCTTACCTTTCCTTGTCTACCCAACAAGATGTATAGAATAAAGAAAAAATTAACTTCCTAGATCTTGAGAGGAGGAAAGTTCAAGACTAGTCTATTAGAATAATTTATCCTTCTCTGAATGTCAATTTGAATTTTGCTCATTATTGAAATTTGCTTATGATTGTAATACTAAGTAATTCTTCCTCCATCATATAATACTTGCTGGGTTTCTTGGATTTCAGAAGTCTCTTCTTTTATTTCACTTCCAGATAAGCCATGAGTAGTCCTTGGGTTATGTTTTAAATGCCCCAAAGATAAGACTAGTATTTATTCACTGTCTATTATCACTGTAGAAGAAATGAGAATTAGCAGTTATTGATGGTACCCGGTGTGGTGTTCTAGATGCAGAGGTAGGTGATTTACATATGCAATCTCATTTAATTCTCACCATAATCTAATGATGAAGAAATTAATTTTACCATTCAGATGAAAACACTGGAGTTCAGAGAGCTTAAGTAATTTTACCATGGGGCACAGAATATGGAGAAGCTTGGATTTAGATTCAATTATGGTTGATTCCAGAAGCTCGTTATCTTCCTACTTCATAAGTCCTGAAGTGATTAGAGAGTACCACAAAATTTGGTATTTAATTTCTCTTTTATCTCTTATTGATTTTATTCCCTTAAAAAGTTCATGGTGATTCTTACTGGATTCCTTTTTGTCTCCTGTAAACTGCTTAGAAGGCCGATGTGTGTATTTGTGCGCACATATGCATGAGAGATTGTATTGTTTATATACAGCAACATTGAGCCAATCGCATTTTCTACAGAGAAAGTTTTCCTTTTCTCTGACTCCTGTTAGGAGAAGCCTTTGAGGCATCTTGGTAACACATCGGATTGTGTGGCAGTCAATTTGAAGATTAAGAGTGTAGGGGTGGAGGCTAGCCTGTCAATCTAGAGATAGCCAATGACACCTCTGTGTAGGCAAGGCCTTCTCCTCTAAATTCTGGGAAATCTGGTACTTCCATCTTGGAAGCAGGAAGTCTTAGAGATCCTCGACTGACAAGGCTTGCTCCCTGTGAGCCATCCCTGAGGAGGAGCCACATGGACCTAGCCTGATGCAGTCAGACACCTGGACCTAGAGAAACCATGTGGAGACTCCTGCCAGTGCTGAGATGCTGACAACACCACTGGATCCAAAGACTTTCTACCCACAGACTTGTGGACATTCTCCATTTGGCATCGTTGTATGTGTTTCATGAGTCTGAAGAGGACTTCTATGGGCTAATATCAGACTTATGATCTTGGATTGGACTTGGTTGGGATGTTTTTCTCAATGTTCAATTGCTCTCGCATATAAATCTCTCCCTTAGATACATATGAGTGTCTCCATGAATTGTTTCTCTAGTCTACCCAGATTAACCCACGGCCTTAGATGAGATTTTTTGGTTTTAGCACATTTTTTTGTTATGCTGAAAAAGTGCTCCCGCTGTTGGTGGTAAATTTAGGTGCTTCAACTTATACTCGAGTATATACAGAAAGTTCTTTCTCACCCCTTTGCCTTCTGCTGGATCAAATCCTATGTTCCTAGATTGTCCGCTAGATAACCTGCCTATTCCAAGAACTATCAGCCACCTGCTGATCTCGGAATCACTTGGCAGACCGCCCTTCATTCCGATGTGGTGCCTCCACCAGCTGCTGATCATTCTTCCTGTTGGTCAGTTTGGGCAGTCCCGCAAGTCAGGAGAAGTCTCCAGCTCACATCAGACTGATAGACTTGATCTAGCCTGGACTTATCTACATTTACCACCATGTAAGTCATTTCTTTCTTTTTTTAGGGGGGGGGGCATCACTGCTCTCCAGCGGTGGGAGTAGGAGGCCCAGCCCCACTGCTGGAATTGAACCTTCTTTGCTGATGCTCTGTCAATTTGGCAGGTGCTTCAGTTCGGTTCACCAGGAGTCCCCGGGGCAGGCACTGCATGCATACGTATGACTATCTAGTCTGTACCTTAGAGACTGTTCCCATTTCTGCCTCTAAAGGGTGGCTGCAAGAAATAAGGTTACTGCAGCAAAAGCAGAGAACCAGGTTGGGGGAACCTCCTGTTGGGGATTTTAGTCTGTAACTTCTAAAGGTCAAAAAGCTAAATGTCACCGAATCTGTTTCCTAGGATACAACATTGTCACTGGGTTTTAAAATTAAAATTATCAGGGGTGAAACGTTGTCACCTTTGTGAAAGACTTCCTCTCATCCATGTTTAACTCTTAGCGTGTTCCACTTAGAAGACAATAATAAGCAGAGGTTCAATGGCAGGCTATTCCTGGGATACAGTTTACATCTAAAGAAGTTTGTGCATTTTTCTGTGTGTTTTCTCCTTCATAGTGGGTTGTGAGTTTGTTGTCAATCATAGTGAATTTAAGCAAACATCTGCAGTATTTTTAAATGAGCTGGAAGTGCAACATTTATAGTACAAGGTAATTTCATTACTGGTTTTTAATTTTATACCATAATAATCACAAGCACAACAACAATCAGCATAGTAGTGGGGATCACTCATTGAGTGCTTACATCGATTATGGTTTTAAAAATTCCTTCTCATTTTGGATGCATGCCTAGAGAGGTGGAAGAAAAAGGAGGACAAAGATGTCCGCTGGGGTCCTTGCCATCTCTGTTCCTCTTCGGTTTAAATATTGGGAGGTTGATGGGGACAGAAGTTTTTAGAGGCTTTCCGAGAAATCAGATGACGGAGGCTAGGCGTAGCCTGGGAGGTGCCAAGACTAGGAGAAGCTCTGGATTCGTTTCAAAGGGAGCTAGATGAGAGCATCATTGGTTCTCCAAGGAGACCTGAGGACAGCCTTCTAGCAGATCAGGACAAAAAAAAATAGTTCAGCCTCTAGCATGAGGAGTACAGAGGAGACCTGGCTAATCCAGAAGACACCTCAGGCCAGGGGCAAGGATCAGAGCATGGAGATTTGGGGGTCAAGGTCAGTGGCTTGGCTCCCACCAACAGTACAGTGATCCTGGGTCATTTCTCTTACTGTTCCTTTATCTCTGGGCTAGTTTTGGTTTTCTCTGGTGATTGAGCTTTAAGAAACCATGGTTTGTTTGGTGTTCCTTTTGTCTGTCCCGCACCCTGGCAGGCAGTTTCTGTGTCAATGTTCATTTGAAATGTCTAGAGCTGGTCGACATGCTTTCCTGGTGATCATGGCAGAGAATGTGGTCCTCTTAGTAAGTGATGGCAGAGGACACAGCCCTGTAGGTGCCACCATTCCTTCAAACTCTTTCCTAGTCCTCCCAAGTATTTGGCAAACATTGGATTTCCTATATTAAAACTCTTTCTGCAGAAAATGGGCAGAGTCGTTTTCCATCTCTGAAACCACCCCTTGACTGAAGCATGAGATAATGGGATTCAAAAGCTGTACCATCTTGCTAATACATTTGGTGGTCTTCCCACCGCATCTAAACACTTGTCCCTTGACTGTAGCCCTGGGCCGTGACCTGGAAGCCACACGCACACCGTGGAGACCAGAAGCCCAGTATCTCCAGTGTCATATGGGCCATGTCTTCCAGTGATTGCTGGCAAGGGCACAGGCAGACAGGCCAAGAGTGTCTGAGGGTTTCACTTCGTGGTATAGATGACCATCTCACCCAGGAACAGAATGCCAGTGGAAGGTTTTGCTATTGATTTCACACACACACACACACACACACACACACACACACACACACACTTCCTAAAAGGAAGTAATAGACTCACGCAGATCTGGTGGAACTTCACCAACTCCCCGCATCAGGACCTGGAAGGTAACTTCCCAGAGTCTCAATTTTCTCATCAGAGTAAGGATAGAATGTGCATAGCGACCTCATAGATCCTTGTCCTGAATTAATCTACATATTTAGATGTTATTAAGGCCTTAGTTTAGTGACTAGCATAACTGAAGTCTAAATAAAATAAAGGTATTGTGCATTTGAACCGACATCATAGCTTTGTCTGTAGTATAGCTTTTAATCCTCCAGACATTAGCAATTTAATCCAGTCCAGCAAAGAGTCAGCCTTTAACCCGGGAAGTTATGCCTTGTCCTGAGGCTCAAGCCAGAACTCTGCTTTCAGCACTTAATGAGGAACATACCTGTTTCCTCTTGGCCGCCACAGGGCCAGTCAATTCGGAGAGGGCATGCGAGAGCGCACTGGAGCAGCCTGGGTGAACTCCCAGCTGATTGCACTCACAGACCTTTCACAAAAGGTCAGTGTGGTCACCACCACCTCACAGAAGACTGCAGAAGACTCAGTTTTCTTTGCAGATAGTAAGTTTTGAGTTTGGCAGCCACTTGGGGGGAATGTCTACTGAGCCTAGGTTGTTTGAGGGGATCTGCTTACGGAGTGATTTTTAGGGACTGTATAGAGGCAATTCTTGAACATTAAGATCGTCAAAGGGCTGGTTGGTGCATTGGTGAGGAAAGTCTTAACCTCTGTGTCAGAGACTACAGACTCCTCGCTTAACACATGGTTTCTCCTCCTCCTGGCTCACAGGTTTCAATTTATTTGTGTAGCAATTTATTCAGGAACTGAGTCAAGACTCAGGTCAGTCATGGCAACCCTCTTGCTCTTTGTTAGTGATTGGTTTGGGAAGGGGGGTGTCTTCCAGTTCTAGGCATATGGAACATGAGAAGTCAGCCGGGGCATTCCTGGGAAGATCCTACTTCATCTTGTAGGAGAGCGACGGCAGGAGAATGCTCCTGTTCTATTCTACCCCCTCTTTCCTGCTGGGGGCATTTTCATATGAAATGGTGATGTGTGGAGTTGTGGATATTGCATGATCACCATAAGGTCAAAATAATCACCACAGAGATAGAGACCTAGAGGTTGTATATCATTGACCTTGGAAGTGCTGCCTGTAGATTTCTAGGGAAGTAAGATTATGCTCTGGGATATTTTGTTTTATTTTGTTGATCCTGATTCTGTCCCAATCCAGTTTGTTATCCAAGTCTTAGATTGAGAAGATCATTTAAGTTGTAAGATAAAAAGAAAGGTCTCTTAGATAATATTCTTAAATGTTGCTATTAATTTCTTGGTGCAATTTCGGAATTTGGAGTACTTTATACAGTATGCAGAAGGAATCTGAATCCACTGGTACATTGTTTCTGTCTCTGAATCAACTTGTAAAGGGGAGCATTGTACAAAATATGACTCCTGATACCCGGGCACCTCTGATAAACAAGGTTATTCACACCACTGCACTGGGGACTAGGAATTTTCTTACTGAGGGGATTTTCAGTTTTATTACTTCTAGTTGGTAGTAGATGGGGTTATGCTCACTGTCAGTGCTTGAGGAATTGATTTATATCAAGAAACAAAACAATATTTTCCTTATGGTTATATTTCTCCATTCTTCATATTTGCTTTTTTCAGTGTTCCTTTGTCAGCCTTTATTTGTTTTTAAATCTGTTAAAATCTGCTGTATGATTGATAGGAAAAATGTATCTTCCTTATTTGTTGTACTGCTACCTGCAAGGTCAACAGTTTAAATCCACCAGCCACTCCACAGGAAAAGGTGAGGAGAAAGAGGAAAGGAAAAGACTTACAACTTCAGAGAAACTCAGGATCAGTTCTGTCCTGTCCTACAGTCCCTCTACATCAATTAACTCAATGGCACTGAGAGTTGAGAGAGAGAATGGCTAATAACTTGATATTGGGCAGAAAATTCAAGGGAGAGGTTACCTCAGAAAGGTGAGATGACCGTTTTTTCGGACTCCACAGGAGTAGTGTTGATAAAACTTCTCAGAAATTAGATATTCACCAGAGCTTATTATGAAGAAGTTGTTTTTTTGTTTGTGGGCATCACGGCTCTCCGGTGGTGGGAGTAGGAGGCCCAGCCCCACTGCTGGAATTGAACCTCCGTCCCAGTGGGCCGCAGTCCCGCGCATAACCACTACGCCACCGGGGCTCAGCCCGAAGTTGTTTTTTTAAGGCCCACAACGTTGCTTAGAACAATTTGTTTCCATTTGTTTCCATCACAATGTAGCTGCTCTTTCTGCAAGGGTCTGGAGGGGTGTCCTGTGTGAATTTCTTTGGGAAGTCTCACCCTGTTGTGCTGCAAAGCCCTGATTTTGCCCTTTCAGACTT
>PVJH01047928.1:0-11050 GCA_004026705.1 Nesogale talazaci | reverse complement strand
TCCTTTGAAATCGGTATCGAGAAGAAGGCATTGGCCAGATCAATAGCTGCATACCAAGTACCAGGAGAAGTATTAATTTGCTCAAGCAATGAGACCACATCTGGAACTGCAGCTGCAATTGGAGTCACTACCTGGTTAAGCTTACGATAATCCACTGTCATTCTCCAGGATCCATCTGTCTTCTTTATAGGCCAAATAGGTGAGTTAAATGGAGATGTGGTAGGAATCACCACCCCTGCATCTTTCAAGTCTTTGATGGTGGCATTGATCTCTTCAATCCCTCCAGGAATGCGATATTGCTTTTGGTTTACTATTTTCCTAGGCAATGGCAATTCTAAGGGTTTCCATTTGGTCTTTCCCACTATGATAGCCCTTATTCCACATTTCAGGGAACCAATGTGGGGATTCTGCCAGTTACTAAGTATGTCTATTCCAATGATGCATTCTGGAACTGGGGAACTGGGAACTGGGGAAATAACCTACCGGACCCACAGTGAGGCATACCTGAGCTAAAACTCCATTAATAACTTGGTCTCCATAAGCCCCCACTCTGACTGGTGGGCCTTCGAAACACTTTGGGTCCCCTGGAATTAGTGTCAATTCAGAGCCAGTGTCCAGTAATCACCAAAAAGTTTGATTATTTCCTTTTCCCCAATGAACAGTCACTCTTGTGAAAGGCCTGAGGTCCTTTTGAGGAAGGCTAGAAGAAAGACTAACAGCATAAACCTTTGGTGATTTGGCAGGGTCCTTCTTCCAAGAGACCTGGCCTTCCCCTCATTCAAGTGGTTGTGGGTCTGTAAATTGGCTCAGGTCTGGGAATTGGTTGAGTGATAATGACTGCCTATTACTCTGTTCACCTGATCCAGCATTCTTCTGCCTGTATAAGTCACGTAAATACTTAGTAGGTTTCCCATCTATTTCACTCCTAGGGACACCATGACTAAGTAGTCAATGCCATAATTCCACACGAGACAGGCTGCTTTGATTACCATGAAAGCCTTGTTGTCTATTATAACCACATCCACTCTCTCTCTGTTGATTCACTGCTGACACTTGCCCTCTGTTACCACGGAGTCCAATCAGCCCCATTGTGGGCAAATGTCGGAGTTCTCTTAAGGCAGTTCCCACAGTTAATCCTGGTGCACACAACAAAGCAATAATGGGAGTCTTCAAAGATGCTGGGGCCCACCTCACAAACTTATTCCTTATAGTTGTAGTGAACAATATGTCCTCAGGACTCCCCCTTTTGGGGTCTATGGGAATATCCTGATAGATCCATTCCAACATACCCATTTCCCTCAGCTTTTGGATGTCTTCTTCTACAGTGTACCAAGGTAGGTCAGGCACCTCAAGTTGGTCTAATCTAGGTCATCTGGAAGCCCATGCCTCAGTGAACCAGCCAAATAAGGAGTTGTTTCCTGTCTTAGCCTCTCTTGCTGAGACATTGAAAGAAGAGTCTGTGCTTAGGAGTCCTATATCCAGAAACTCAGACTGATCTAATATTACATTTCTTGCACCAGTATCCCACACCCTCAGTAACCATTCCCAGGGATACTCCCCAGGCTTTTCCTTGTACGTATTTGAAAGCTCGAGCAGTTTTTTGTGAGTATAGCGTACTTCTTCTTGAGTAATCACCTCGGCCTCACCCTTAGGAGCTTTCCTTGCCTTAATTTTAGTGACAGGTCTAGCAGAAACTATCAATGGTGAGGGTGTTTCCTGGGTGTTCTCAGCACTGTCTTGTAAGTCATTTCCCTTGGCAATGGTAGAGATGCAGCCCCACCTGACATATCACCTTGAGTAGGTTGGTTGATCTGCTCAGTTGTAGGTTGCTTTGTTGATAATAGACAACTCTCTTCAGCTGGGAGGGGCAAATCTATTGACTGGGCTGGTTCACTTGTTTCTAATGGTGGCATAATATCCTCCTCTTCTGGGTCATCAGCCCATATATTCCCATCCCATGTTTCAGGGTCCCAATTTTTTCCTATCAAAGCCCTCATTTTGGCTTCTGACACTGCTCTAGATCTGCCATTCAACTGACGTTGTAATTCAGCCACTCACATAATGAGATTTTGGACCTGGTTCTCAGCAATATCGGCTTTTTTTACTACAGGCAAGAATGCTTTCCTTTGTAGCACAGGCCGATGCCTTCAAGTCCATGAGTCGGCACTTAAGGTGTGCTGCTGAGGCTCTGAGGCAATCTCTCCCCTTAATCACAAAGTCCATTGTAAGGAGGACTAGCCAACCAGCTTCCTTATACTTGGCATCTTGACAAAATTGCTGGAATATATCAGACATATATTCTCCCAGCGCCTCTCCTGTAACCAGCACCCCATCCATCAGTGCTCCTACTTCAGTTATTAGCTTTGCTATTTCACACCATGAACTAATAGGATTGGCAAAGTTATCCATGTCTTTAGGTGTAGAATTAGCATCACCAGTGCTCTTAAGACTAATCAGATTGGAGAACCAATCAAGGAGACCCATGTTTATGATTTTGTTTCTCTAGAAGTACTCCTGGTACCACTTGTGTCAGGCAGGGTTCTCTTAGAGAAATAAAATTCAGGACACTAGTAATTCTTTTTATATATTTATATATTGAGAAAGGTATATAAGATAAGAAAGAAAAAGCTAACTATAAAGCAATACATATTGCTTGGTGCCACTCACTTGCGAGAGGCAACTAGAAAACTGCCAGTCCTTCAAATCTTGAGGGCCGCTGAGTAGTCTTCTGTAGAGCAATCCAGGCTATCTGGTTACAGGCAGCAAACGGCAGAGCAGGTCGCCAACAGTCAGCCAGACTGTGCACTGTGCACTGTGCACTGTGCACTGTGCCATGATCAGTTGTGTGCACTGGTTCGTGATAAGTTATGTGCACTGGGTCGTGATCAGTTATATGCACTGGGTCGTGATCAGTTACATGCACTGGGTGGTGATCAGTTATGTGCATTGTGTCGTGATCATTTATGTGCACTGTGTCTTGATCAGTTATGTGCACTGTGTCCTCATCAGTTATGTGCACTTGGTCGTGATCAGTTATGTGCATTGTGCCATCATCAGCTATGTGCACTGGGTCGTGATCAGTTATATGCACTGTGTCATGATCAGTTATGTGCACTGGGTTGTGATCAGTTATATGCACTGTGTCGTGATCAGTTATGTGCACTGGGTCATCATCAGTTATGTGTATTGTGTCGTGATCAGTTATGTGCTCTGTGTCATGATCAGTTATGTGCACTGGGTCATGATCAGTTATGTGCACTGTGTCATGATCAGTTATATGCACTGGGTCGTGAAAAGTTATGTGCACTCTGTTGTGGTCAGTTATGTGCACTGTGTCGTGATCAGTTATGTTAACTGTCGTGATCAGTTATCTGCACTGGGTCGTGATAAGTTATGTGCACTGGGTCGTGATCAGTTGTGTGCACTGGATGGTGATCAGTTATGTGCACTGTTTCGTGATGAGTTATGTGCACTGTGTCGTGATGAGTTATGTGCACTGTGTCATGATCAGTTATGTGCACTGTGTCGTGATGAGTTATGTGTACTGGGTCATGATCAGTTATGTGCACTGTGTCATGATCAGTTATATGCACTCTGTCGTGATCAGTTATGTGCACTGTGTCATGATCAGTTGTGTGCACTGGGTCATGATAAGTTACCTGCATTGGGTCATGATCAGTTATGTGCACTGGGTCATTATCAGTTATATGCACTGGTTCATGATCAGTTGTGTGCACTGTGTCATGATCAGTTATGTTAACTGTCATGATCAGTTATCTGCACTGGGTCGTTATAACTTATATGCACTCGGACATGATCAGTATGTATACTGTGTCATGATCAGTTATATGCACTCTGTCGTGATCAGTTATGTGCACTGTGTCGTGATCAGTTATGTGCACTGTGTCATTCTCATTTATGTGCACTGGGTCATGATCAGTTATGTGCACTGTGTCGTGATCAGTTGTGTGCACTGGGTCGTGATAAATTACCTGCATTAGGTTGTGATCAGTTATGTGCACTGGGTCATTATCAGTTATATGCACTGGTTCATGATCAGTTGTGTGCACTGGACGGTGATCAGTTATGTGCACTGTGTCGTGATCAGTTATATGCACTGGGTCATGATCAGTTACCTGCACTGGGTCGTGATCTGTTACCTGCACTGTGTCATGATCAGTTATGTGCACTGTGCCGTGATTAGTGATGTGCACTGTTTTGTGATCAGTTATAAGCACTGGGTCATTATTAGTTACCTGCACTGGGTCGTGATCAGTTATGTGCACTGGGCCGTGATCAGTTAAATACACTGGATCAAGATCAGTATGTGCACTCTGTCATGATCAGTTATATGCACTCTGTCGTGATCAGTTATATGCACTGTGTCGTGAAAAGTTATGTGCACTCTGTCGTGATCAGTTATGTGCACTGGGTCATGATCAGTTATGTGCACTGTGTCGTGATCAGTTATGTAAACTGCATCATGATCAGTTATGTGCACTGTGTCATGATCAGTTATATGCACTGGGTCGTTATAACTTATATGCACTCGGACATGATCAGTATGTGTACTGTGTCATGATCAGTTATATGCACTCTGTCGTGATCAGTTATGTGCACTGTGTCGTGATCAGTTATGTGCACTGTGTCATTCTCATTTATGTGCACTGGGTCATGATCAGTTATGTGCACTGTGTCGTGATCAGTAATGTGCACTGTGTCGTGATCAGTTTTATGAACTGGTTCATGATCAGTTATATGCATTGGTTCATGATCAGTTATGTGCAATGTGTAATGATCAGTTATATGCACTGGGTCGTGATCAGTTATGTGCACTGTGTCGTGATCAGTTATGTGCACTGTGTAATGATCAGTTATATGCACTGTGTCGTAATCAGTTATGTGCAATGGGTTGTGAAAAGTTATGTGCACTCTCTCGTGATCAGTTATGTCCACTGTGTCATGATCAGTTATGTGCACTGTGTCTTGATCAGTTATATGCACTGTGTCATGCTCAGTTATACGCTCTGTGTCATGATCAGTTATGTGCACTGGGTCATGATCAGTTATGTGCACTGTGTTGTGATCAGTTATGTGCACTCGGTCGTGACCAGTTATATGCACTGTGTCGTGATGAGTTATGTGCACTGTGTCATGATCAGTTAATGACACAGTAACATTACCGCTCCACCAGGACCTTTCTACAATGCTGTTTCCTGAATGATGTTGAATGCAGCAATTGAATCAAGGTAGAAAGCAAGCAATGATCATGGCTACTTATGAGGAAGAAGTTCTAGTAATACTGGGAATGACCTTGGTGAGAAAAAAAGGTCAGGGAATCTGAGCTGAGGATTTTTTCCCTATTACAAAAATGGACCTGCTCATTCTTCAAGGGTAGCAAAGGGTTGAACTCTGGGGATTTCATGAAGAAGTCTTATGTCATCTGCCCTGTAGCCCTGTGGTTATTCAGAAGTCACAACCCCAATCTAGTAAGAAGCATCTGTACCCACACTTGGGGAGATGTCTCCCTGTCATGTCAGTGGCCTGTGTCCTTGTTCTCACCCTCTCATGTTTTAGGAGACAGCAGACACTGTGTCCTCTGATGCTGAACTGAGCGATGCCTCTGAGACTTCCGCTCTGCAGCTGCATCAGCCTGAGGGTTTTTGTGCCTTTTAGGAAGAGGTTTCTCTCACTGTGTTTCTTGCACAGTAATACATGGCTGTGTCCGAGTCCTTCAGGCTGCTCCACTGCAGGTACAGGGTGTGGAGGGAGTTGTCTGTGGAGATGGTGACTTTTCCTTGAAAGGATGGATAGTATGTGGTATCAGAGTCACCAGGATAAATCCTTCCTATCCATTCCAAGCCCTTTTCAGGTGTCTTCCTAATCCAGCTGAACCAGCTTCCAGTAAAGCTGTACCCAGATGCCTTACAGGAAATCCTCAAAGACTCCCCAGGTCTCTTCACCTCTGCTCCAGACTGTACCAGCTGAACCTGCACGCAGACACCTGTGAAGATAGGGTTCAAAGATCAGAGATCCCCTCTACACACACATACACCCCTCTTTCATCTCAAACCCTGTGGTGATCCTGACCTGGGAGAAGAGCAATGAGGAGAGCTAGGGTGGCAGACCCCATCGTGGCAGGAGGACAGAGAGGAATCACACCGAGACCCAGGTGGGTGGTGAGGGAGCTTCTCTTGTGGAGGGAGCCTGTGGGTCTATAATGGACGCCTTCCACTTTGCATATTTCTGTCCTACCCTCCACGTCACACTCACACAGCCTTATAAGGCTGAAAATCCAAGGCAGGGGGGCAGTGCTGGTCTTGGAACTGCTGGGAGAGAGGGACAGAACCTGATCCTAACAGCATCCTGCAACACACAGACACCAGGGCCTTACCCACGGAGAGTTTTGAACTGTGGCTCTCCACTCAGAGCATCTGAGTCCACAATAATCCTGAGAGATTATCAAGGGTTTCTGAGGGAGGAGAGAGCAGGGAGGAAGTGGAAAAAGGAGAAGCTAATACCAAGGACTAAAGTAGAAAGACTATGTTTTGAGTTGATGCTGGCAACAACTATACAAATGTGTTTTGTGTACAATGGATGGATGTATGGATTGTGATAAAAGTTGTATGAGCCCCCCCATAAAATGATCAAAAAGAAAAAAAATCCTGGGAGATAAAATTTCCTTAGAATAAGCAAACTTCTGAGATCAAAGTGCAACATTTATCTAGGAAAAAAATCATAATTTTTGGAAAGGAAAAAAATTGTAACAGGAGGTTGAGTGTATTGGAGGCTGTGAAATGAAGCAAAAGTGTATGAATTGTTGAATACACACTAATCTTCTCAGTATACTTTTGTGCAATCCACCAAAAAAAAGTAAAGCGAAAAAGAGAAAATAAAATTAACCATTTCCCCCTCAGTTCTCCTCTGATGGGTACAGAAGACCTCAGTTTGTGTCTTGTGCACTCTGGGTCTCCCAAGAAAGAAGCAAGCACCTAGAGACTATGTCCTAGTTCCATGCCCGTTTCTGCTCCCTGTGTTCTCTGTGGTCTGCTTAACAACTTTTAAATATTGGTTCTCAGATGCAGAAAAGGTCTAGAAACCAGGACATTGAGGAAAATGGGATAGGGGTGGCCCCAAATGCTGCTAGGAAACCAGTATCTCCTTCCCCCTTGAATCTGTGTCATGTGCCTGTTTGTCCTGAGAGCCTGTGCCACAGCCCCCAACCTTCCCTTCACGGTGGTTACAATCTGTTCTCACATCGCTTCCCTTCCCTACCTTCATCTGCATCCCCACATGCATTAAATCAATGGTATATTCCTGTGGTTAGGACTCAGGTACTTGAGATAATCTCTTGACAAGGGAGTCATTGTTTTATAGCATCCATGTACAACAGTTTACTACTGTGGAAACACCTCATGGTGTAGTTGTGCATTTAGTTTCCAATTTATCTCAGGATAGACAAGAGTGTTGTCTGAACACCATCTGCCTGGACTCAGCCCAAACCCCAGAACCTGAATACACAATGACACTGCAGTACATTGACCGAGTTTCTCTTTCTCTCTCTCCCAATCATCTATACTTTTCCTATCTCTGCTGTATATCTATCTACCTACCTATCTACCTGTCATAATTATATGTAGTATCATAATGGTCTAGCAATTTTCTGAAATAATTTAGCTATCATATAGTTTCTGTATATATATATATACACACACACATATATATTCTGTTCATATCTTGTATCTGTAATCTATCTGTATCTATCTCTGTTTCTGTTCCTATTTCAATCTATTTCATGTTTGGCTTATTTCTTAAACAAACACCAACTTAATGCGAGCATATATATTTTGTTCTTAGTGGAGTATGCTATATATTGGTCATTTATTCTAATCTGCTAGACCCATTTATTTATTCATCTATCTATTTATCCGTTTCTATTTCAATCTATTTCATGCTTAGCCTTATTTCTGAAACAAACACCAACTTAATGGGAGCATATGTTTTGTTCTTAGTGGAGTATGCTATACATTGGTCATTTATTCTCATTTGCTAGACCTATTTATTTGTTATTTCTTTATTTAATTATTGATGTCTTTATGGATCTTCTATTCACTGTTAAGCCCATAAGTGAAAATGCTGAATTGAAATACTCTATTTGGTTGAATTATGCTGTTACTTATTTAAAACTTTATCCAGAATTTGAAATATTTCAAAGAAATACTGGTGTATTCTCACCAACAGTGTAGTTCATCACACTGTGGTGGCTTGTGTTTTGCTGAGATGCTGGATGCTATGTTACTGTTGCATCTAATGCCAGCAGGGTCACCCAAAGTGAGCAGATTTCAGCAAAGCTTCCAGACTAAAACAGACAATGCAGAAAGATCCTTCTCCCCTTTTCAAATAAGTTGCTAAAATCGTATGCATAAAACTTTGAAGCGTTGTTGAATATGCCTAAGCAAAGGAAGTAGAAGACTGATGAAGCTACTGCCAGAGGATGGACTCTCCAGGTCAAGGGCACTCACAATGGGACTGAGGAGACACTGCTTTCTTGGAGGGGAGTCAGCCCTGATGACGGGATTTGGGTAAAGCCTCTGGGAGTGGAGCCCTCAGGATCTTCATTTGCTGATGGGGTGTGACTAAAGCTAGAGAGAAACAGCTACAAAAGTCTTCGAAGGACCAGAACTGGTAATCTGCATACTGAGAATTTAAGGAAATTGGAAGTGATCATAAATTGAATGTGATGCACGAATATTATTAGTACTCTAGGCATTAATGGGCAAAAATGGACTGACTGATATTGGCCAAATTGAATCAGAAAATCATAGTATTTACTATGCAGGAAACAGCACAGTCATGGGAATGACACTACGATGTTCATTGTCAGCAAGGACCTTGCTAAACCCATCATGAAATGCAGTACTGTCTGTGATAAGATGCTATCTGCCTTCAAGGAAATCCAATCAACAAAACTATTATCAAACTTTACTTGAACAATGCAGTTTCCACCAAGTTTAGCATACTAATAAAGGTAAAATACTAATAAATAAAATTATATTTTATTTGCTCCTTCCTCCCCTCTTTCTGCTGTCGAGATTTCAATTCCATTATTATACATCCTACATGAAATCGTCTGATTTTACATATTTCCTGTACATTAATATTGTATTCCCATGTCATAAAAATAGAGAAACCCTTTGAGGGAAACAGTGAGCTGGAGAAGCATCTGCTGACCCCAACAGGAAACCAGCCCTGTTCCTCTGCACCTGCTCCTGAGTGTGTCCTGTGATCTGTGAGTCCAGAGCACCCCCTGCTGCCCAGCTCTCTCCCAGAAGAGAGTTTGTGTCTGGGATCACACTGACTTCCTCTCACTCTTTCACAGAGTAATAGAGGGACTTGTGTTCCATTTTCTAACCATCCATTTGCAGATAAACTGTGTTCTTGTCAGTGTCTCTGGAGATGGTGAATCAACCCTTCATGGAGTCTGCACTGTACTTAGTGCTGTAATGAAAGTATTTACACAGAGAAATGAACGAAAGCCATATACCAAGGTATTTTTTCAGTCATTTTATTGGTGGCCCTTATAGCTCTTATAACATTCAATACATCATTTGCATCAAGTACATTTGTTCACATTGCCATCTTCTTTTCCAAATATTTTCTATTTGCACCCTATACCAATGTATTTTTTATCCTCCTCTGTTGAGGGGTGATTTTAATGTCACAAACAAGTAAAACCAACGTCAGGAAGTAATTTTATTTGTCATTTCTAAACGCATTACTGGTAACTAAAAGATTCAGGGAAACATTTTGAGTCACCACCTCAGTGAGCACAGCTGCCATTCCCCCAGGTTTCCTGACACTCTCAGGATGTGGGTTTCACAGCCTGTGTCTCACACAGGAATGGGTGGCAGTGTCCTCAGATTTCAGGCTGCTAATCTGTAGGTGCACTGTGCCAACTGGGGCATCAAAGGAGAAGACAGAGCCCTGCAAGAAGCCCTGGAAATATGTTGACTCCACAGTATAGGTGTGAATACAGCCCATCCATGGAAGGCCTATTCCAGGTGGTAATCAAACCTGATTCATACCGTAACTGCTGAAGGTGTTTCCAGACGTTTTACAGGACACCTTCACCAGTCTCCTGGCATTTTTACGCAGGCCCCCGACTGCACTAAATGTATCTTTACATGCACACCTGTGAGGAAGGAAAGCAGAAGGTGAGGGCTCTGTTGCTGCCGCAGTCTTCTCTCCATCCCCATATGTCGTCTTACCTAAGGCGACTGTCAATAGGAAGAAGAGGTTCCACTGTCACACTTTCATGAGTGCACTTCATTGTCAGTGGTTTTGGAGCAAACTGTAGGAACAATGTCCTTGCTTAATGCTTTGTCAGGAAAGATGGCTTCAGCCTTCAACTCTATAGGGCACTTGTATGTGCATGTAAGTCACATTCATGAATTTCTGGTCTACATTAGTAATAAGCAATAGGAGGACACCTAAGTCCAGTGCAGCAGCTGTCATCCTGTGAGTCGCAACCCCTTTGGAGTCAAATGGTCCTTTCACAGGGGTGGTCTAAGACCCTCAGAAAACACACAACTCTGATGGTCTTAGGAAATGAGACATTGCTCCTCTATCTCTCTCCAGGCAGGTTTGCCCAGATACGAGTACCCAACATGATGATGTCATTTCGCCAAACCCATCTCATACACTCTATTCAAATCCAGGTGTACCTGACAGGTTGGGGTCATAATGTACTTAATGCGGACCATTCACACATGTGTAGAGAATAGCTACTGTGAAAGCAGCAGTTGTGTTGAAAGCAGCTACTCTGTTAAAAGAAGCTACTGTGTTTAAAGGAGCAGTATGGGAGGTAAAATGACACTTCATGCAATTATAATTCCTGGGTAAATGTAAAATCATGTACTGTTAAATCATCAATTACTGCAATATATGTATATATACATTTAATCTAAATGCTAATCTGTCTTTTTATATTCCTCTGTGGTTGAAGTGGATACTGCCCTCTCGTAATAGTAACAGGTATGTAAAAAAAAAA
>PVJH01047927.1:0-11047 GCA_004026705.1 Nesogale talazaci | reverse complement strand
CCTAGTCTGTTTTATTATTTGGGGTTTTGTTCCACTTTGTGCCCCCACTCTACTCAGGTCCCTCTTTCGTGATCCCCTTTCAGAGTAAATAGCAGTGGAAGCCGGGCACCATCGAGTTCTTCTGGTGTCAGGGAAGTGGAACCCGAGACCCACTATGGCCCATTCATCCTCTGAACTATTTGTCCTATTTTCTTTATTCTTATTTTATGTTACTTTTGTGCTGTCTTTAAGGGGGGGATAACAAATAGCATGCAGGTGGGGCAGGCACTACTGACATGGGGGGGAGGGTGTCACTCCATAGCTTGGTATAGCCATGACCCAGAAATCCCAGATCCAGCTCTTTTTTGGGCACTGAAAGCTGGAAGAGCAAAGGGGTGCTCATGAGCTGCTGTCCTCTGTTCTTGATAGGCCCCAGGGGTAGACATATAATCGTTTGTCAATTTGAAAATTAAGAGTGTAGGGGTGGAATCTAGCCTGTCTATCTGGAGGTAGTCAATGAGACCTCTGTGTGGGCATGGCCTTCTCCTGAGAATTCTGGGAAAAGCAGCATTCCTTCTTGGCGGCAGGAGACACTATCCCTCTCACTGCTCACTCCCTTGGAGACGGGCCACTGCACTATAGACCCCATGCCTGGGGAACTGGTGGAGCCACTTGGAGACCCCTGCCAGCGCTGAGGTGCTTACAACGCCACTAGATCCAAAGACATTTTACCACTGGCCTGTGATCGTCCTGCGTTCAATCACTGCACGTGTTTCATGAGTCTGAAGAGAACTTTGTAGACCAGTATCAGACATATGGGCTCATATCAGACTTGTGGACTTGGACTGGACTGGGTTGGGATGCTTTCTTAATGTACAATTCCCTTTTGGAGAGAACTCTCTCTCATATCCATATGCGTGTTCATGGATTTGTTTCTCGAGGCTACCCACACTGACACGGTCCCCAAGGTTTGGTGTGTGGTGTTTCGTTCTCAGAGCCTTGGTGGTGCAGCGGTCACACATGGGCTGCTCACCGAGTTGGCAGTTTAAAACCACCAGCCATGGAGGCTCTCCCTCCCCCGGAGAGTCGCAGTCTCAGAGACCCGCGGGGCAGTCCTCCCCTGTCGCACAGGGCTGCTATGCCTCGGAAAGACCTTGATGGCAGGGAAGGGTTCTTGTTGTATGCCTGCTTTCACTCTCATTTTATTTAAGAAAAATCTCCTGTTCATTTCCTTGTTGTTTCATCTTTTACCGGGAAGTTTCTGTGCAGTTTAGCGCGTGCCGTTGTGCTCTTTTCCAGGTTTAAAAATGTGTCACCCAGGGGCTGGGGGAAAGGGCGGCTGTTTGGAGAATGATGACAGCAGCAGACGTGCGAGGGTTCGTGTCACAGTATGTTTATTTATGTATTGGAAAAATGATGTACGAGTCCCCAGTAAAACGATTTTTAATTAAAAAAAAAAAGTCAAATTCTAAAAAAAACAAATGTGTCACAAGGTAACAAGAGTTGGTGCTAGGGTCGCTGTTTACACCTAGGTGAGTTGATCCCAACCAAGCTGTGTTTGCACGTGCCTCTGTGATTGCTGGCCGACTGCAGACACACTCTGAGGAGTGCACTTCTCTCGTTCTTCCCAGAGTGCTGCAAGTAAAGCCCTGCCCCTCACGACAGCGGCTCCCAGCCGCATCTTTGGATTAAATTGAAGGCTGAGGAGTCGGCTCAGAGGGCTGTGCAGACTCGCAGCCTGCCGGGGGTTAGGGCTCTCATCTGGATAGTTATGCTCAAAGCACCCAAGATGGTGCTAGAAACTGACCATGAAAAGGCTTTTAAAACAGAGTCTAGGAAAATTGCAGCGAGAAAAACTCTCCAACGCAACAGTATTATTCATTATTCAAGGATAGCAAAGGTTGTCCTGTGAGAATTTCGTTGGAAAATCTTCCCCATCCACCCTGCAGCTCTGACCTTGACGCTTCAGGCTTCTTCTTGTCCTCAAAACTCAAGGAACATTGGAAAGGAGCGTAATTTGAGTCCTTGAGGGTGGCAAATCTATCTCTTTTGGAATGGTATAAATTGAAGAACACAGAATTCTGCAGGAAGGGTGAGAGAGAAGGCAATTTTGCTTTCAAACGTGTGTACACCTTGTGTTAGTTTGGGTGGACGAGAGCAACAAATCCAGAGAGACTCATATATGTGTAGGAGAGAGCTTTATATCAAAGAGAAATGACATATTAAGAAAACATCCCCGCCCAGTCCAGACCCAGTCCAGACGTCTGATATTAGCCCATATGTCTCATACCAGTCTATAAAATCCTCTTCAAACTCATGCAACATGTGCAATGATGCTGAATGTAGGAAGATCACAGGCCAATGAGTGGAAGTCTTGTGGATCCAGTGGCGGTGGAAGCATCTCAGTGCTGGTGTGGGTCTCCACGTGGCTCCTCCAGCTCCAGGGCTCTGCCTGCCAACAGTGTGGCTCCACATGGCTTGTCAAAAGGATGTGTCCTGCCACCAGGGGTCCCACAATCCTCAAGATAAGGCCATGCCCACACTGAGGCCTCATTGGCTATGACCTGATTGACAGGCTAGCCTCCACCCCTTCAATGGAGTTGACAGGAGATGGTGTAACTCCCACACACCTAGAAGGAGGCTCTGTTAAGAAACACTAGCTTTCCATTTTGATATTTTGCTAACATAGGTTCTTTGATTTTGTAGCAATAGTTGCTTACTTACCCTCTGATTTGATTATTTCCTCTATGCACTGTTGATTTCTAGACTTACAGCTTGGTGGTGTGCAGAGATGTTTTGTCTTATTCGGTACTCTAAACTGTGTCAAGACTGCCCTTGGGGCATGATATGTGGTATGTCCTGGAGGACACACACGTGTTCTGGAGGAGGTATCCTGTGCTCTGCATGTGGATGAGGTCACACGGCTGTCTGTTCTGTTTGGTTCTTCTGTGTCTTTCTCGAGCTCCTCTATGGTCGTCTTCCTCATCCAGAGTGGTGCAGTCACGTCTCCCCTGCCAGTGTGGCGAGGTCAATTTCTCTTTTCAATGCTGTGGAAGTTGGATTTAGGAATGCCAGAACTTTCCAGGGGGTACACAGATATGTGTTATGATTAGTCCTCCTCTTCCACGATGCTGATGATCGCCACATGAGGCTTTTTCTTCTTTTTATGCTGGCTTGCACCTGAAAGTCTATTTTATGAGCAATGGCTATTACCACTCCTGCTCCGTTTGGTTGCCATTTGCTTGAGAAGTTTTTCATCCTTTGCTTTCTGCTCATCTGTGATTTCGCCTTTGTGGCTGTGGTGTGTCTCTCGTAGACAGCACACTCGTGGGTCATGTTTTCTTGTCCACTCTACTTCTCCCTCTCTCAACTGTACATTTCACCCCTCTGCCTTCAGTGTAGTTATGGATAGGTCGTTCTGATTGTGTGCATGTGATGTTGTTTTCTTTGATTTTCGTCTCAATCCATTAAAAATACCTAGTTTGGATTGGGTGTTAATTCTGTTGGGTCAGGCAGTTGGGACGTCATCATCCACAATAAGGGCATCTGCCAAGAGCAGTCCATTGACTGAAAGAGCGTTTCCTCGGTCCGTGACCTGTTTTCCACATGTAAAGATGCTCTGAGCAAGCTCGCTCACTTTTTGGCTGGGCCTGGATCCTGCACACACTCATCATTGAACCACCAGTTCTTTAGACTTTAGTGGGTAGTGTGTTATGTGGCCTGTCAATCCTGGGCATCATCAACAGACTGCCATCGTACTTGCTGACCTTGGGTTCATACACTCCTATAGCTAGAGACCTGCCGTTGGGCCTGCCAGACCGAGGTTCTCCAGTTCCCGCAGCTTTGTGAGTGAGGAGAAGCCTCCAGTCTGACATCTGACCCACGGGCTTGGACCTGCCAGGCTCTGCAAGTATGTGCCCTGTCCCTGAGACAGACCTCTCCCTGTACGCATGCTACTCAAGGTCCACTCATTTTGCTTCTCTGGAGACCTCAATCCTTGGCATCACTTAAGTATAATTCATTAGAACCCCTTGTAAAGTAGTTTCAATACCATTCCTTCCCGGCAAGGGTTTCTGGTACTGCAGATTGGTCTCTTGCGTGAACTACTTTATCTTGCTTCCTTGTGTCAGCTGAGGCTGTCTGTTGTCTCCGAGACATTCTGATATTGCCTTTGTATTTGACTAGGTTGGTGTATTTCACCCAGGAAATGTTGCCTTATTTTTTTTTTTATCTATCCAGACAGGCAGGGTGCTACTCTGCTCACTACTTGGGCAGCATTTACATGTGGATTGCCTGGTTTCCTGGTGGGTGTACCAAGAGTGGGTGTGAGTGCCTGTTGTTCACATGGAGCAGTTGAAGGTGGTCAGGGTTGACATTGGAATCATCGGCCATCACATGAGGTGCTGCAGGTGACAGCACTCACCCAGTGTGGTAGTCACATCACCTAGTGTCAACATGACACTGTGAAGAGGGAAGGAGTGGAGTTTAGCCTGTCCATCGGGTTGCAGCTTGATGACCTCATTTGGAGGCATGACATGGGTAAATAGCTCACAGAAGGCCATGCACACACTCTCAGCTTTGTCTTCCTGCGGACAAGCCACATGGAACTGTGCTGATGGCAGAGCCCTGGAGCTGGAGGAGCCACGTGCAGACCCACACCAGTGCTGAGATGCTTCCACCACCACTGGATCCACGAGACTTCCCACCCACTGGCCTCTGACCTTCCTTCATTCAACATCATTGCATGTGTTGCGTGTTTCTGAAGAAGAATTTATAGACCGGTATTGGATATACGGGCTAATATTGGATTTATGGACTTGATCTATAGTGGGTTGGGATGTTTTCTCAATAAACAATTGCTCGTTGATATAAAGCTCTTTCTTATAAACATGAGTGTCTCTGGATTTGTTTCTCTAGTCCATCTGGACTAACACACCCAGTGGCCGAGGCTGTAGGGGGTGAATGTGTAGCTTGCTTGTGTGGTTCTTGTCCCATCGGTAAAGAGTGGAAAATTGAGTGTGGGGTAGGTGGGAAGAGTACATTAAAAGGAGGGAGGAAACAAAGAAGAAAACAAACTAAAATAATTGAGAGGAAAAAGAAAAAAGAGACAGAAGAGATAAGAAGGAAGGAAAGAGAAAAGCAAAAGCAAGGAGGGAATGTTTAAGAGAAAGGAGAGCACTGGGGAGGGGTCCAGTCAGAGGGCTCTGCTGGCCTGGGAGGCTGTGGTGGGCAGGAGGGCAGCCAGTCCAGAATGCTCTTCTGCCTGCTGAGAAGCCAGCAGAGACAGAGTGGCCAGTTCAGGTTGGTGCACTTTGCTGCCCTGAGGAGCGAGGGGGCAACGTGCCTCTGCAGGATGGGAGTGTCTGCCAACGGCAGAAGCAGAGAGTGCATCCCTCCAAACATAGGAGCAGACTGTGCACAGGGTCCAATCCACAAGGGCGTGCCTGACCGCAGGTGGGCCAGGGTGCTGTGTAGAGAGGGTCCCCAGCAGCAGGGTGGATGGAAGCAGGGGGTGGGCCCTTACTATGGTTACAGTCACCAGGAGGGTGAGGAGGGTGGAGAGGAGCTAACACCTTGCTGGTGACTAGCCCTTTTGTGGGCCTGCTGTCATCCTGAACAAATGGAGCCCAATGTCAGGTTCTGTCCAGAGCCCTGCTTGCAAAAATTCACAGTGGCTGCACTGTGTTGGACCAGGTGACAGCTCATCGCACTGTACGTCTCCTGGCTGGCTATTTTTGTTTAGTTTCTTCTTCTGGATCAGCAGTTCTCAACCTGTGGGTCATGACCCCTTTGGAGGTGGAACGGCCCTTTCACAGGGGATGCTCAATTCATAACAGTAGCAAAATGACAGTGATGAAGTGGCAATGAAAATAATTTTATGGTTCGGGGGGTGTCGCCACAACATGAGGAACTATATGAGAGGATTGCAGCATGAAGAAGGTTGAGAACCCCTGCGCTAGGTGGTATTTAATCCACTTCTATCTTCTTTTCTTTGAAGTTCAGTACTCTGGGATTGCAGAGGCAGTGAATTACTTCATGGGGCTCTTCCTGCCAAAGTCTCTAATTCCCACCAACCCGCCTTTCCCTGCACGGGTCTGGAAAGCAGGTGGGGGAGATACTGCTGGGATTCACCTGGGAGTAATTGTGAATCAGCTTCCCCAGAATGCCGTTCTGCCACATTGAAATGAGCCATCTGAGAAGCTGGAGGAGGGAAATTATCGCTAGCAAGGGATGGAGTGGAGCGTCTCCTGTGGACCCACGTTTCCTGCACAGTGAACCTCTGCATGCAGATGGCATCAGGCGTCAGCAGTAGAACCAGCAGCAGGCCATGGAGCAGTCTGATGGACTTCCCGATGCAGGCAGTAAGTTAAGCAGAGTACTGGCTTTAGGGGTGGGGTACCTCTGGGCACTTCATCGGGAGATTTGGAATGGCCGACTCCTGGAACTGGAGCTGAGTGCCTGCAGGCCGAGACGGACTGTAGTGGGGGGCCTGTGGGTTTGCGGACCCACTGAGCTTGAGCTGAAGGCTTTCAGGATGAGGCTTACAGTGGAGAGACCTGCCCCATTGGCATTTATTAGGAGGCCCAAACCTTTGCAACCCTTTCTGATTGATAAGCAACCACCCTGAGCATTTCTCAGTGGCATGACGCCTTGTTCACGTCCTTCCTACACCCTCCATCACAAATACTGTCTGTGAGTTTCTGGGTGGCCCTGGCAGTGCATGCGGGGAATGAAAAAGGCAGGCTGTCATTGCTATGACGGGTAAGTGTCACCGAGCCCTTTCTGACCCATAGTGGTCCTACAGCGTCCTCACAAGTGCTCCCGCTGGAGCCAACTGTGCCCGCCACCACATCAGAGCATCTTGTCCAGGGCCTTCCCCTCTTTCGAGGTCCCCCTGATTCCCCCAGCACGATGTCCTGTTCCAAGAACTGGCCTCTGCTGACGTGTCCAAAGTATGCGGCCCAGAGTCTTGCCATCCGAGCCTCCAGGGAGCACTCTGGCCATCTGTCTTCAGTCGAGGATGTCGTCTTGCCGGGTCCACAGTCAACACTCACAGGAGCAGCAGCCAGGAGATCTTAAAAAATGTTGCGTTGGGTCACCTTTTGACGCACACGGCCTCTGTAAAGAATGGAAAAGCCGGCACCGGTGTTTCCATGAGGACTAAGGTGCCCTGGCCCATGGCATGCTATTTCTGATGGCCTCCCATGAGTGTAAAAGTTGGATGTTGAACAAAGACGAGGAAAGAAGCAGGGACGCCGTTGAACTTGGTGTGGGTGCAGAATGGTGCAACAGCCGACACTCGCAAAGTCAGAGCTCGGGGACCATCTGGCTCTGCTTCCCTGGGCTCCTTGCCTCTTTTCTAGAGGAGACCTGGGGAGCCTGTCTGCCGACTCCGCCTTCTGCCTGACCCCACCCCACCCAACCTTCTTGAGGACTTGACTTTATCCAAGAATGGGTCTTCTCACCCAAAAGGAAGGAAGCTTCGTGGAGCCCAGTTCTACCAGACACACCTAGCTCACCAGGAGTTGGGGCTGACGCCTCGGCAACTTCTTTTGCCAAGGTCACCACCCCAGAGGTTAAAGGCACAGAAGAACCTGACTGGGTCTTCAAAGGAAGAAATGTTTAAAATGGTTGGGGGGCTGGGAGCGGAAAGGGCGCAGGCCTCCTTCTGGGGACCCTGTCACCGGAATGTGGTCTAGGTCTGCGGAGTTGCCTCTATCAAGTGCCCTAGCTCTTTCTGACATAGAATATCTGCTACAAGCCACATCGTGCACCACGGTGTGACACAGACATCGATCTGATCAGGACAGTCTAGGAGGCAGCTGCCCTGGACACCGGAAAGGCCAAGGTCACGAAAGACAAAGACTGGAGCCCTGTTCCCTTAAGGAGGCAGGAGGACTCAAGGCCAGGAGAGATCTCAGATTGAGTCTAGGATCAGAATAAACACTTTATTCTCTTTGGCTATAAAGGGCATTCGTGGGACAATAGGTGAAATTTGAATAAGATATGTAGATTAGATAGTAATTTGTATCCATGCTAATTTCCTGAATTTGATCAATGCACTGATTATATAAGAGAATATGTTGTTTTTAGAAAATGTATGCAAAAGTATTTAGGGGCAAAGAGGTAAACTACCTGCAATTTACACTTGAATGGTTCAGAAAATAATAATGACATCTACTTTTGCAGTGTGTGTGTGTGTGTGAGATCAGAGAAGTAGAGGTGGCAAAAGTGGACACTAGTCCAGGGGTCTGGGTGATGACTGCATAAACCAGTTGCCACTGAGTTGATCCCCTGAATGTCAGAATAGAGCTGGACTTCCAAGGGCTTCCAAGGTAGAAGTGGATCCATAGGCTTGTCTTTTGTCCTGAGCCTCCTGTGTGGACTAGAACCTCCAACCTTACCATTGCTGTTGAGTGCCATGGAGCCACGGCCCACCCACAGCGACACGCTGCACGATAGAACCACACACTAAACACAGCTGTTCCTCTGCCTGAGCCCTTGATGTCAACCCATCTCATTGAGGGCCTTCCTCTTTTTCACCATCCCTCCACTTGACCAAGCATGACGTCTTTCTCCAGGCACTGGTCTTTTCTGACAAGTCCACCTTATGTAAGACACAATCTTGCCATCTCAGTTAGTCTGGGTAGACTAGAGAAACAAATTCAGACACTCATATGTGTATAAGAAAGAGCTTTAGGGCTGAGCCCCGGTGGCGTAAGTGGTTGAGTGCAGGACTGCGGCCCACGGGTTTGGCAGTTCAAATCCAGCGGCGGCTCTCAGGAGCAGCACTGGGTAGCACCCATGACAACCAGAGGCAGTGATGCCCACAAAAAAAAAAAAAGAGCTTTATACACAAGAGCAATGGGATATTGACAAAACATCCCAGCCCAGTTCAGATCAAGTCCATAAGTCCCATAGTAGCCTGTCTGATACCAATCTATAAAGTCCTCTTCAGACTCACCAAACACATGCAATGACACCAAACACAGGAAGATTACAGGCCAGTGGGTGGGAAGTCTTGTGGATCCAGTGGCCGTGGAAGCATCTAATGCTGGCAGGGGTCTCCACGTGGCTCCTCAAGCTCCAGGCCTCTAGAGTAGCTCCACGCATCTTGTCAGCAAACATTGTCACAGGGAATGAGCGTGTGTCCCGCTCCCAGCAAGCTATTTATCTCCTTAGCACCTCCAAATGATGTCATCAGGCTACCACCTGACTGATGGGCTAGACTCCACCCTTCCACTCTTAAGTCTCAAACTGACCACAGATTATATAACTACCATGCCCTCCTTGATTCTAAGGAGCACTCTGGTCTTACTTCTTCCGATCCAGTACAATTCAAATGTACTGACTCTTGGTCTTCCTCGTCCAGCGTATAGCTTGCACATGCAGGTGAGGCGATGGAGGGTGCCATGGCCTGGGTCAGGTGCAGCTGAGTCCTCAAAGTCACGGCCCTGCTCGTCAGCGCTCTCGAGAGGTCTTGTGCAGCAGATTTACCCAATGCAGTCCGTCTTTTGCTCTCTTACCACGGCTGGTGAAGTTTCTAGGAAGAGTGGGGTGCAGACCACACTGGGCGACACTATCAGAGGGGTGACCCCAAGATGACTGCCTGTGCAACCTTGCTTCAGCAGAACTTGATGATTTTTCATAAAAAACATCTGTAATTAAAACGAATAGCACATTTTCCATAAACCCGGCTTAGGTGCATTACGAAACCCACAAGGTCACTCATTCACTTCAGAATCTTCTCACGTGCTTTGGTCGGCCCTGTCATTATTACCACCACTACCACCACCCACCCCACCCCCAAGGGTGCTTCCAACAGTTTGCACTCAGCTGGTAGCCACAGGCTTCCCGTTCAAACCCACCCAGAGGCAGAGCAAAAGAAAGGCCAGGTGCTCAGCTTCCAAGAAAAGCCCACGAGGAGTTCTGCTCCATGACCCTCAGGGTCCCTGTGGGTCGGAATCGGGGTGAGGATGTCACAGGAGATTCTGTGTCTTGGGGGAAAGTCTGCCTCCGGGTCGGCAGTGTGAGCAGCAATGCTGTGATTCTTTACCAAGCAGGGCAGCATGCTGGGCCCCCCCCCCCATCCCTTCTCACCAAACCCCTGCAGTCACTGCACAGGGGCAGCAGGGGGCAGGATGTCCAGCCCCTCCCAAGCCCCTGCCTCCCACATCTTTCCTCCCCCCACCTGCCACTGGGTGGGACGTGAGCATCAGGCCGTGAAAACCTACCCTACGCTTCCTTCCCAAAGCAGCCTGTCTCCTGGGCGGTTTGTGATAAACATCCATCTCGTTCCGCCATCCAGGGGGGAAAGGCAATCAAAGCAGTTGTGTGTGCAAAGTGTCCAGAAAGTTCCAGAAGGCTCTAGGTGCCCAGGTGTGAGCAATGGTACTCTCCACCTGGTGGAGGGCAGGGTTGGGGGTGGAGGTGGGGGTCACTGTCACACCCTGAGCTTTTCCTTGAATTCCAATCAGCCGTTTGCTAAGAAAATGAACTCAAGACTAGTTGAGAATCAGGACAGGCTGGACCCCTGGGGGCTGGCAGACAGCTCTGCTGAGAGAGGTTGAGGCAGGGGTAGGGGTAGGGGCTAGTGGGGGGCCCACTTGCCCTCAGGTGTAGCTCCTCCCAGCAGGAAAGCTGGCATTCAACCCCGGCCCGTGTCTCTCCCATGATGCCCCAAGAGAGCCATGTCCTACCTCATCTGGAACTTTCCATTAAGCAGATGTCAATTTCTGCTCAGATGCTGAGCAAATGGTCCAAGGAGAGGAGGAGAAGCCACCCAGGGACTCTAAGAGAACCTCTCCTTTTCATGGAAGTGGGTGTCCTGGGGGCTCAAGACCCCTTCAGCTGGAGCACCAGGGTTCCTAGGTAGGATGCATCCTGCGGAGGAGGGGGCTCAGTGCCCTCCAGTCCCTGCCTTTCCCTTCAAGTCACCGCAGTCCTGGGCCCTGCCTGGTCACTGGTGACCCTGCTGATTCGAACCAGGCCCCACACCCAGGCATAATGACTACCTCCAGCACAAGCAACTGGGGGAGCACAGGTTTTGTGTGTGTGTGTGTGTGTG
>PVJH01047926.1:0-11070 GCA_004026705.1 Nesogale talazaci | reverse complement strand
GAGCCCACCTCCTACGGCAGCAGCAGTCATTCCAAGGGAGGAGCAGGGCGGGCGCAGCAGGGCCCAGGCAACGCCACTGCGCTCTCCAAACGGAAACCGTGAGATTTATTTGACTGGCCATGTGCAGCCCAAAAAGAGATGTCTCCCTGCCACCGAGGGCTGGTGGGGGTTTATCTGCGAATCAATGGCTGACAAACCAGAGCTCGGATCAATGATGATAACGGGCCAATTTCTACCGGAGGATCTCATTTCCCAGAGGAAACAATGACGAGACAGGAAGAAAAAGAATTGCCACTCATTTCAGGGATCAATAAGACCTAGAAAACCGAGAGCAACTTATCTGGCAAAGAAGTATTTGAATAGATACAACAGTTCTCAACCTGTGGGTCTCGACCCTTTGGGGGGGTCGGATGATCTTGTCTTCTTTTTTTGGGGGGGTGGGGCATCACTGCCCTCAGGTGGTGGGAGTAGGAGGCCCAGCCTTTGTTGTCTTCTTTTTTTTTTTTTAACAAAAGCTCCGGCCAGTTCTAATAAAGAAAAATATTGCAGAGTTTATTTTTCACCTGTTCCGGCATGCTTCTAATGCTAGCAGAGTCCCCGGGGTCAATGATGGCCAGCATGCACCCCCTGTCGACCTGGCCACACGCCGTGCCCAACTCGATGTTGTGGCCACTGCAGTGATGGACACCGGCTTGGGCCAACATGGGCATGGCGTAGTTCTCGATTTCCATTTCCTCCAGGCCGGGCAGTTGTTGGCCAAGATGGCCACTTTCGCTCTGCCTTGTCTGATCCTCTTCAGCATCTGCTTGTCGCCTGGCACGTATCTCCCGCTTTTCATCACAAGCTGGAGCCTCGAGTTGATGGACTCTAGCAACTTCTTCATCTTCTTTGCAGCCACCAGCTTCCTGTCTTATGTGTAGGGGACAGCCCCCAACCTACAACACACAGAGGACGAGATCAGAAGTTCAGGATCCGGAGTCCCTGCAATGGTCTCCACCCTGCTGACGCCGTACCCTGGTGGCCCCCATTCATCTCGAGTGACCCTTTCACAGGGGTCGTCTGATTCACAGCAGTAGCAAAATGACAGTGATGAAGTAGCCATGAAAATAATTTGATGGTTTGGGGGGGGGGGCGGTCACCACTGCATGAGGAACTAGAGGAAAGGGCCGTGGCATGAGGAGAACCCTTGGAATAGACTCAGAAAGAGCTGCCTGAAACGTCCCCAGGGGCTCCTTTGCCACCTCCTAATGGTTGGTATGCCAGGCTCTCCCACCAAGGGGCTCCCTCCCCCTCGACCTCCCTCTCCTTCACCAAATACAGAGCGCCTCTCCTCCCCCACTCTCCATCCCATCAACGGATCCCTCCTGTTGAAGAGCACATGGAATCCCGATGGGATCCATAAGATTTTCATCCATCTCCCTCCAGTGTCCAGAGCAGGGGGCACAGCCAAAGGCATCTGTGTGATGTCCGTACCTCAAGGCTTGTGGCATCAACAAGGGTGTCAACGCCTGGGACCAAGGGTGTCATGAACGCTGGCAGTGTCTCCCTGCCTGCCTCTACCCATTCTCTCCACTGGACACCAGCCCGACGACCCAGCACTCTCTGGCCCAGCCCTCCCCAGAGACGGAGGATTAAGCACACAGGGCATCTCGCAGAAAGTGTAGCCAGGACATAGAACTCTCTACCAACCCCGATTCCTCGCCCGAAACACCACTGAGCACACACCGGGGAGGGCAGGCTTTGTAGGGGCAGGCAGCTAACCAGTGACCAAAGGAGCAGTTGGAGGACCAAGGCTGACCTTGCAGGAGAAGGCGGAGGCCTTCTCTGTAAATGCCCTTGTGGGGGCAGAAAGGGAGGTCCCCAGCCCTCCTGGGTGGGTAGGCCTTGTCGCCATTCCTTCCTTGGAGCTCTGGAGCTCTGACCAGGCTGGCTTTCCAGGGCTGCCCTAGCAGATGTGACTGCCTCTGCCTGCACAGTGAGGGGGTCACCGCAGAAGGGGCTAGTGACCCCCGAGGATCACCAACGAGCGCTCCTAGTTGTGTCTCCTTGTCCACTCTGGATGCGTGCTGTCCGACGGGAGAGTTTTGTTTTGCTTTAAACACAACTCACGGAAATCTTTAAACCTGATGGTAGTGGTGGTGGTGTGTGTGAGACGGTGGACTGCTCACCACAAGATGCTTCAAGCCCACCCCAGTACTGTCAAGGACCTCATATGCTTTAACAAAGCCTCAGAAACCCTGCAAAGAGTCGCTGTGTGGTTTTGGCAAATTTGGGAAATAGGTAGCCAGGCCTTTCTTCCTAGTCTACAAGCTATGTGGAAACTTGCCCACCCTGGGTGATTCTGTAGGTGTTCCCCAAACTGGTGGCCTGGCTGCCAGCATCTTAGCAACACACAAGTCACCGCTGCCTGGCAGAGAGACAGAGGAGTCGTCCAGAGTATGATTCCAACCAAACCTACTGTCATTGAGTGGCTTCTGACACGCTGCGACCCCACTGAAGGTTTCTGAAACATTGTGGATCTTGACGGGAGCAGACAGCCTCACTGATGGTGTGGCTGGTAGTCTAATGTCCACCGGAGAGGGCTACGAGGCTTTCTGGAGCACAGTGACGAGAGTCATTAAGCACTTTGTTTTACATTCTCTCTCCCAGGGTTGTTCTGTTGTTGTTGTTGTCAGACACCATCAAGTCATTTCTGCTTCATAACCACCCAAACGAGACACCACCTGGCCCTGGCCCTCCTCCCTGTTGTTCCTCTATTTGAGCCCATGGTGGCAGCCCCTGCGTCCGTCCATCTCACAGAGAGCCTTCCTCTCTTTTGCTACTTTCTACCACGCCTGATGTCCTTCTCCAGGGACTGGGTTCTCCTGGTATCTTGTCCAAAGTACGTGAGACGGAGTCTTGCCACCCTCCCTTCTAAATAGCCTTCTGGCCGTCCTTCTTCCAAGACGGAGTTACTTGTTCTTCTGGCAGTCCACGGGCTACTCCAGGTCGGTCATCGTTCCCTCCATACAGGAGTGCAGAGATTGAGACTGCCCAGCACGTTCTCCTTGAACAAGAGCTACCAGGAGCCACAACGTGCTTCTCAGAGGGTGGCAGGGAACGGGTCAGCTCAGTCAGGACAAAAGAAAATCACTTCTGGTACATTTGGCACTGGGGACTAGCCTCTGGCTAACCTCTGGGTTGCCAGTTCAAACCTGCCAGTCATATTTCAGGAAAAAGATGGGGGTGTCTGCTCCTATCAAGACTTGTGAAAGTGAGGAGCTGATACCAAGGACTCAAGTAGAAAGAAAATGTTTTGAGAATCATGATGGTAACAAATGTACAAGTGTGCTTGATACATTGGATCTATGGATACAAGTGGATGGATGGATGGATTATGATGAGAGTTGTACAAGCCTTCAATAAAATGATCCAATAAATAAATAAAGAGTTACCATCTTCAAAACTCTATATAGGGTTGCTGTGATCCAGAAAGCTTATTACCTACCTGCAGTAGGCTGATGACGTAACCCTGCTTGTTGGAAGTGAGCAGGATTTGAAGCACTTGCTGATGAAGGTCAAGGATGGCAACCTTCGTATGGATTACAACTCGAGGTCCAGAAAACCCCAATACTCACACCTGGACCCACAGGTAAAATCATGATAAGGGGAGAAAAAATTGAAGTTGTCCAGGATTTTTTGTCTTGTTTGGATCCATAGTCAGAGCTCATGGAAGCTGCCATCACGAGATCAAAAGGCGTGCTGCATTTGGTAGATCCGCGGCGAAGCAGCGATGTTGCTTTGAGGACAGGGCAGGCCTGACCCAAGACGTGGTGTTTCCACTGCTCCCATAGGCAGGGGAAAGCTGGATCCTGAATAAAGAAAGCTGAAGAGGAAGAGGTGTGTTTGGATTACGGTGCCGTCGGGTAATCTTGGGAGTGCCACTGCCTGCTAAAAGAGCAAAGAGTTCTGACTTGGAAAAAGTACAGCCCAAATGCTCCTCGGAGGCCAGGATGGCAAAACTGTGTCTGATGTACTTTGGACTTGTTGTCAAGCGAGGCCAGTCGGTGGAGAAGGACATCGTGCTCCGTAACGCGGAGGGGCGTGGAAAAAGGGGAAGGCCCTCCGGGAGGTGGATTGGCACAAGGGCTGTAACAATTGGGCTCAAAATAAGAACAGCTGAAGGATGGCACCGGACTGGGCAGTGTTTCATTTTATTGTCATAGAGTTTCCATGAATCAGAACCAGCTAACCACAACAGCTAACCACCAAACAACCACAGAGACCAGAGTCAGAATCAGTGCTGCTATAGGAAGGGTTACGGGGTATTTACACACACGGCATGCTCATGGTAGAGGAAACCCCATAAACAGGGATTGGGTCTGAATGCTCCCTTTGTTGAAATGGTGAAGACGCTTGAGGCCAGAGACCTCAGCCTTGGAGAAGAAACCCTGCATAAAGCAAAGAAAGGCAGTCGTCGTCAATCTCGGCCATCGGACATGACCCATGTTTCACCATCAGGTGTTTGTAGCTGATAGTTCTGGCTTAGACCATTTCTTCATAGACCATGCCGTTCCTGAAGGCTGAAACCATGTTATTTCCATTCTTGTCTTCCCAGGGCCCAGTGTCGACCTTGACATGCGTATAATAGTCATTCTGAGGGGACCAGACTGGGGAGCCTGGGAGGGTACAGAGTCTGCGCAACTGGAGTGGTGTGCACATAGGGAGTCCTGGAATCTGTTTGGATTGGGACAGTTCTTGCTGTGTGACTTCAGAAAGTGGTTTCGCCCCTCTGTGCTTTGATGTGCTCCAGGTGGTCAGGTGAGAACAAGATTCTCTTCAGGTTGTGAGGCGTGGAGTTGAGAGTCCAAACAGAAAGCGGGGAATAGGGCGGGCACGTGGACCATGCTGCCCAAGCAGGATTTCTCTCTCAAGGCAGGGGCATCCAGCCAATCGGACTGTCACTCAATCACTTAAAGAGGTAGAAATTATATATATATATATATATATATATATATATATATATATATATATATATATATATAGACTTTTTTTTTCCGGGGTGGGGGGAGCATCACTGCTCTCCGGTGGTGGGAGTAGGAGGCCCAGCCCCACTGCTGGAATTCAACCTCCATCCCAGTGGGCCGCAATCCTGCGCACAACCACTACGCCACCGGGGCTCAGCCCCCCGACTTTTCTTTACCACAGAAATCAAATGGGCTGCTGCATTTGGCAAATTTGGTGCTCTTGAACTTTTGAAAAAGCAAAGAGGTCACTTGGAGGACCAAGGTGTTCTTGACCCCCGCCAGGTTGTTTTCAGTCACTTCCTAGGCCTGTGAAAGCTGGACAAGGAATCGGGAAGCCTACACATGAACTGATGCATTTGAATTACAGAGTTGATAAAGAATACAGATGACCAAGAACGCAAACAAGTCTGTCTGGGAGGGAGTAGAGCCAGAATGCTCCTTACAGGCCAGGATGGGGGAGACCCGGACAAGTTGTCAGGAAAGACCAGTCCATGGAGAAGGACACCATGCTTGGTCAATTAGCGGGCCAGCTCACCAGAGGAAGGTCCTTGGCACGATGGATGGACACAGTGGTTGCAGGCTTCGGCTCCAACATCACAAGGCTTGTGCAGAGAGCGCAGGATCAGGGATGTTTCAAGCTGCCGCCATGGGTTTGAATCTGTCAGTCAACAGTTACAGTGTGCCCCTGCTATGCAGTCACACCTCTGCGCAGCAGAGGTAGGAAACAGAACATGCGGATTTAAAGGTAAAACAGACCACATCTGAATGTGCAGGTCCAATGAAGCCCTATATTTTCACAAGGAGATGCCTTTTGGAGTGTGCCTTTTTTCCGCACTCCCCCAGCCTCACTGTCACTTCTAGGCAAAGGGCACACTCTGGAGAGGCTGGTGTGCTATGGGGGTTCTGAACAGGATCAGAGCCAAAACCCAGAGGCAGACATTCAGACAGCGCCCGGGGGTCATTCCAAGGCAGGGAGAGTCAGAGCCCAAGCTCCCAAAAAGAGGCTGCTCCCAGAGAAGGAGTGTGGGGTGACCACTGTGGCATTGCCAAGGCGATGGTCCTGCAGCTAGCAGGACCAGGGCTGCTCAGGGCAAGGAGTTCAAGAGAACCCACAGGCCTGGGGGCTTCGTGTTGCTGCGCCAGGTGGTTGAAGAGACCCCAGACTCTTAGGAAACAGCGCAAAACAACATGGCTCTTTTCAGACTGAATCGTTCGGAGGTAATGTTACACGACTTCTTGGCCTATCAAATGATATATGGAAGTTTAAAAATCAAATTTTGACAAGGATGAGTCCTCCGTAAAGTGAACAGATTCTAAGCAGGACACCACTGACCAGGTGTGTGTGTGTGCGCGTGTGTGTGTGTGTGTGTTTCTTGATTAAAAATTTGGTCTATATGGAGCAACAAAAATGTTCATAGAAAGCAAAAATAGTATCATAATATATTTATTTTAATTTTAAAATGCCCCGGTACTTGGTTAAATTGTTTAAAAAGTGGGACGTCTGGTCACTTAGGAGGCCCTGGACGTCTTCCACCATCACCCCAGCCAGCCAGGGGGTACGTACACACAGAGTCCAAAGAGGCTCAGTCACTTCCTAAGGGGAGGCCAAGCTGAAGCGCATCTTTTATTCCCTGAAACACGCCTGGCAAAGCAGCCATGGACATCAGTATGGCTCTGCATACTCCAGGAGCGCTGGAAGATGGTCAACGTGGACCTTTGGGAAAGCGCATCAGACTGTGAACTTGAGGAGTCTCGGGCTATTCTACTGGGCCCCACGGAACCACCTGGAATCAGATATGGCCCAGGATGCATGACCACAGAACTCTCGGAAGGAGTTTTTGAGGGCGCAGAGGGTTAACACACTCAGCTCCTAAATCGCAAGTCTGAGGTTCCCCCAGAGTGCCTTGGAAGCAAGGTCTGGCCATCTACATCTGAAAACCAGCCACTGAAAAGGCTGTGGGATCCAGCTGTCCTCTGCCAGGCACGGGCGGGGTCACCGTGAGCCAGCGAGGCCTTGCTGACAACTGGTTTTTCACTTTTAGGACCTCGGAGGCCCCGGCGTCCATTGGAACTGGTGCGTTGTTCAGCTTTCTTTTAGCAAAGGGAAGAACATGAGAAGACTCTCCCTTTCTGTGTGTATCGTGGACTTTAATTAAAGAGGCACCCCAACCCCCTCGCTGTTTCCGGTAGCAAAAATTCTTTTTGAAAATTACTTCTCAATGTGTATTTCTTTTTCAATCTCATTACAGTCATGGAAGACCTTAACACTTAACACCAACGCTGAAGAGAGACTTAACGATATAAGACAAGGCATTAATCAAGGGCAAGGGAATGGATCTTTGCTCCCCACGCTCACCATCTAAATGAGTCTCCACAGTAACCTGATAATTGAGAAACATGGCTCCCCTCTCAGTTAGACGCAGATGTTGATTGCTTATCTGGGCCCCAGCCTCCTCACAAATCGAATGCTGTAGTGGAGAACCCGGTTTCCGACCACTGTCACCGTACATCTTCTAAGATGTCCGGTGTGAGTTAGGACCCAGCCTTGGTGACGTCCTGGTCATGCATTTGGCTACTCGCCACAAGGCCAACGCTTTGAAAGCACCAGCCACTCCACAGGAGAAAGACCAGGCTCTCGACTCTCCGGAAGCGTGACAGGCTCTGGGAAGTTCACGGGCAGTTCTCCTCTGTCCTGTGGGGTCACCAGGGGTAGGAACAGACCGGATGGCTGTGGGGTTAGTTTCAAGTTGGAAGTAGTGAGTTTTTATAACACTATTGGATGTCTCAGGCAGCCACCTTTCATTCCTTCCACTGTTCCTGGGTACAGGCCACGACACTGAGTCCTGGTGGTGCAGTGGGTTAGGGGGTGTGCTGCTAACCTCCTAGCCAGTGGTTCAAACCCACCAGCTGCTGTGACAGAGAAAGATGAGGCTGCCTGCTCCAGTTGGACACCCTAAGCCTCGAGCCAAATGAAACAGAGGTCTCACGTTGGCCTATCTCTCACACCTCTGCCCCTTTGTAACCGGCTGTCGCTGCATCAGCTCATATCCCTATCAGACCCACATGGGCCATGTCAAACTGTCCTTCACAGAATTTGCTTGACTGAGTTCTTTTGGAAGCAGATCCCCAGGCCTTTCTTCCGAGGCACCTCTCCATGGGTTGTTACAGCCCAGTGCTTACCCATCTGCCCCACCTAGGGTCTCCTCTCTTTCTCTGTCTGAGCCCATTGTCCTGCCAACAAAACTCTTTTCCCTATACGCTGACATTTGCTGCAGGGAACAAGGTCACATTCAGGGACACCACGTCTTGGTCTCCAAGGATAGCATCTGTGCCTGCAGTTCTACCTGCTTCCCAGGTTCTCCCAGCAGCAAGGAAATCATTGAGTTTGCAGAGCCAGAAGGGTGCTGTGGACACAGCCAGGAGAATCAGAGACAGCAGCTGGGCATGGAGAAAGGACAAGTAAGGGGCCCAGACATAGCCGCCCTTGTTCTCTCACTGACCTCACTGTGGGCTGCGTGTCCTCCCTGGAAGCAATGACCTCGCCTGTCCTAGGCTCTGGGGCCAGCTTGACAGCTCTACGCAGAGGCCCCCAGGTGTGTAGAACAGCAACAGCCCCCAGTCGCAAGGGACAATTGGCTTTGGGAAGAGCCTCCACCTGGCACAGCTTCTCGAGCTACTCAAATGCAGCCACCTTTGCACGCCACTGAATTATCAAGAAAGAATTTCAAAAGCTGAAGCTGGTGGGCCACGGTTTCTTCGGGGGCTCCCGCAGGGCCCGTGGAGTTGACTCTGACTCACGTGCGACAGAGAGAAACGCCGCCTGGTCCTGGGCCCCTCACCACCGTGGGTGTGTCGGCGTCCAGGGTTGCAGCCGTTGTCCCCATCCATCTTGTTGGGAACTTCCCTCTGCTCTTGCTGACAGCTGTTTACTGAGCATGATGTCCTCCTCCAGGGACACTACGTGCCCTCCTGAGAACATGTCCCAGGGACGTGAGACGAATTATCACCGGGTGTTCCTCTGCAGAACACTGGCTGTCCTTCTTCTCAGACAGAGCTGTGTGTTCTCCGGGCCGTCCGTGAGACTTTCAGGATTCTTCACCAATTTGATTTGTTTCCTCATCCCTATTAATTGTCCGGCTTTCATGCGCCGATGAGGGGAAACACGGAAAACACGATGGCGTGGGTGGGTCAGGAGAGTCTCAGTCCTCAAGGGGGAAGTCTTTGCCCTGGAGCACAGTCCAGAGGTCTCGTGCAGCAGATGGACCCAATACATAGCTAGCCTCCAAAGGGTAAAAGAGGACCTGCCTCCAGACCCGCCCACCAGTGCCTTTGGACTCATGGGACCCCTTGAGGACAGACAGGCCTGCTGCTGAGGTTCCCCAGGTGTGTGCAGAGGTAGACCGCCATATCTGTCTCAGGCAGGGTCACTGGCAAGAGCCAACCTTTCGCTTCACGTGTGAACCATCGTGTCACCTGGAATCCTTAAGAAGAAAACCCCTCCAAAACCAAACTCACTGCCATGGAGCCAATCTCCACCCACGGTGACCTTATGGGTTTCTGAGACTGTGAATCATGGGACCACTCAGCCACCCCGTCCCATCGTTGGAGAGATAAGAGCTGTGCTTATTATCCAGCCTCGCCCCACCCCTCATGGCCTGGCTGAGGACAAGGCCCAGCCAGGAAGCCTCAACTTTGTTTCTCATTGGCAAAATGGGACAGCTAGGGGCATATCTGTGAGTCCTCGTGGCATAGTGTGTTGTGTTGGGCTGCTGACAGCAAGGTCGGCAGTTTGAAACCAGCAGCTGCTCCAAGGGAGAAAGATGAGGCTTTTTCTATGCCCGTAAAGATTTACGGCAATTTCAGAAACCCTCGCGGTAATTCTACTGGGTCTGATAAGGTCACTGTGAGTCAGAATGGACTCGATGGCAGTGAGAGACATGTCGGAGGAGGCTTCAGAAACGTCATGGAAATTGTCCACTGTTTTTCCAGTTGATAAATTTTCTGAAGTCCCCTAGCCTTGTGGAAGGAGGGGGCTGTAAGGATGAGCGGACACATGGGGTGTGTAGAAGGAGCCTGGCCCACAGCATGGGACTCATCAATCTTAGCACCCCCCCTTCCTACCTTACACAATGCATGAGCTCAGAGTCAGTGGGAGCACCGGGCCCCAATTGTTCAGGTTAACCTGCATGAAGGGAGCTGCCCTGGGAAGGCACCAATGTACAAACGCCATCGTCACATTGCCCTGCGCAAGGCGTTGTGCCCTGTCTGTGAGGTTAGGTGGGGCAGTCTTTCCTTCAGTTGTACCCAGAGTCACTGTGAGTCCGAACGGACTCAAGGGCACCTAGCAACAGCTGCAGGAGCCTTGGCGGCAGTGTCCAGTAAGCGTTTGACTGCCAACTGCAAGGTCGATGCATATGTCAAAGAAAGTCGTGGTGTCTGCTCCTGTGACGATCTACAACCTTCCTCATGCGCGACCCTTCCTTACAGTTCCTCAATTATTTTCGTTGCTACTTTATAACTGCAGTATTGCTACTTCATTTAAGTCACAGCATCATGTAGACAAGCAGCTGTAACCTACAGGGACTGGCTTCTTTTACATACCTATATTGCCTTGGGATTCATCTGATTTATGTGTGTCCACAGTCCATCTGTGTTAGTTCGGGTAGACTAGAGAACCAAATTCATAAGCACGCATATGTATATAAAAGAGAGGTTTACATACAAGAGGAATGGAACATTGAGAAAGCATCCCAACCCAGTCCAGTACAAGTCCAATGTTAGCTCATATGCCAGATAGCAATCCCTAAATCCTCTTCAAACTCATGAGGCACATGAAACAATGCCAGGACAATCATAGGGCAGGGAATGCAGAGTCTTATGTATCCAGTGGCAGTAGAAGCATCTCAGCACTGGCAGGGGTCTCCCTGCAGCTCCTCCAGTTATCAGGGCTCAGGATCTGTCAACATGCCGCCATGTGTCTCCCAGCATGCAGTGTCTTCCAGGGAGTGAGTCTTGTGTCTTGTCAGTAGAACATCTCCAAGGGACTGAGTTGTAAGTCTCTCAC
>PVJH01047925.1:0-11061 GCA_004026705.1 Nesogale talazaci | reverse complement strand
AAATCATATATGTTAAACATATACAGTACAATTAAAACTGGTTACACTATATATCAAAATATTTTAAATGGCTAAAATTTGCTGCATGAGTTAAACCATAGGAAATTTATTTCTCTGACTTTTGTGTTTGAAAGAACAATGGCTTAAAAGGAAAGTCACAATACTTATTTCTAAAGAAAATAATTCTAGTACCACTTGTAAGTCACATTCTAAATTCTTGAGTAAAAGAGTGGTTGGATTGAGGGGCTCAGAGGCATAGTTCCCAAAGACATTGTTCTACAGCCTGACTTAAGAATAGCAACCGAGGTCATAATAGTGTGTGAATGGCCATGGAGAGTGTGTTGAAAAGACTTTTTCTGCTCAGTGAAAAGAAGAGTGAAGAAAATCTAAGATGCATAAAACAGTTCCAAGGACATGTGGACAGCATAAAGCACATCCTCCAGAATCCTGAAACCCCATGATGGTAGCCCCACGACCATTGCCAATCATTCTGAAAGGGACTAGAGTAGAAGTTTCTTTCTAGAATTGAAAAAACAGCTGTTGAGCAAAACTTAAAACAATGAGGACAAGGCTAAGTGTTCTTGCAAATGCTGGTGGAACCTCCAAGACTACCAACCCTTCACACACTGAACTGAACTCAACAGAAACCTCAGGAACATCTGAACTACTGGAAACAATCAACCACCAGACTTCAAACGGACTGTGTTTTCCCAGGGCTAAAGCTCAGAAAGCATGAAAAGGTATGGAGGGAGGGTAGATTTTGGAGTACACTGTTAAATTGTGCAACTTGTGATAAATGTTATGGAACAACAAAATATTTAATGGAAAATTAATTTTTTCTAAAGCAAAGTCACATCACGATGAAAGATAAAAAGATAGAAACTGTAATTTCACAATGTATTGACATAGAATACTTCTACTGATATGTACATGGAATTTACTTGTGTTGCTCAAAGTTATTTTTGTGAAATATGAATATAGCTGATAATTTTAAAATATCACAAGTATACTAGGGCATATTGAAAAAAAATTTTTATTTTTAGCTCATTTGACAACTATGCTTTAGCATAAATATTCAAGTATAAATTCAAAGAATAAAGAATAAAGTTTTTTTTTTCAGCTAGAAAATATTGGTTACCATTTTACACACACTAAACTCCCATCACCTTCTCCTAACCCCAGTGTCAAGAGATATTTTTTCTCCTCTGCCAATTTTTTTCTCAGTTATGTTTCAATTTATAATCATCCTCCTTTTATTTCTTATTCGAAATCTGACTTCTTAATTTGATTGCTCCATGACTTTCTCCCCAAACTTGTACCGTTTTTACTTTTAGGTACTAGTTCTTTCCAGATGGCAAAATATACTTCCAGTTTTAACATTTGTTGTGACAGAAATTAGGTTTACTCCCGCTAACATTTTCTGTCTTTTAAATTTACAACTACACCCTAGTGTAAAATTTCAAACCTCTGCAATAATCCCTTTGCTTTAGAATTTTAAGTTCGTTTTTCCGAGGAGGTGGGGGGCAAGGAAAAAATCTTCTATTAACTAGGGGAAAATGAACTTTTAAGGGCTACTTCTCAGTTCATATCTCTCTGTGTTTTCTATTTTCTCATTAAAGAACATTTTTATTTTTTGTCATGTAAAACACTGAATCTTGCTTTTTCTCGTACCAGTTTCCTTTATAGGCATAAAAACCTGGACAATGTATTTCTCTCTATGGAATTCTTTCTACTCATTCTTTATATTCACCCATGACAATATTGCTCAGTCCCAAGAACCACTGTTTAAAAGCAAATAAATATCAACTCTCTTTAAGTTGGTGAAAAAAGTTGAGGCTTTCTGCTCCCATTAAAATTTGCAGTCTCAGAAGCCCACAGGGCCATTACTAGTCTGTCCTACAGAGTCCGTATGAGGTGGCATTGAATCTATGGCAACGAGTTGGTTTTGGTTCCTTAAATCTAGTACTTCAATTTTCCCAGATGTTTTCTTTTTATTGTTTCCCAGATCTTTTTAATACAAAGAATGCACAAAATTTAATAGAGATTAAAAAGCTATTTGTTTTTTATCTGTGATTATAGCTGTACAACTAGTAGCTAGTAAAAAGTTAATCTATGAAAAAAAGTTGTTAATCTATAAGTTTCTTCTGTTTTTATATCAGTATTATATACTCACCTTAATCAGAAGGTCAACATTGCTTGTTATATTCCTCATCTTCTTGGTCAAATTCAGACAGCTACATCAACATGTTTGAAAGGATTACTATTCAGAGTGACTCCTTGTGCACAATTTGGGGTAAAATTTTCCATATTTCCCTTAGTCTATTTCTACACATTTTTCTTCTTGGATATCAGAACACTATTATATTACATACTATCCCACTTGTCCAACATTCTTAGCTGAATTTACCTATACACTAGAGTGACAATACATAGATTTTCTTGGAAAAATTCTTTCCAACAAGCAAATATAAGACAAACACAGTATCATCAATTGAGCATGACTATGATGCAATTCTCTTGAGGAATTGAAAAAGTGGTGAATTATCTTTCCACAATCCACACAATTTAATATTTCACATCACCTTTTAAGTGTAATTTGAGGACAGCATAGATAGAAATTCATCCCATGCCCATGGGCTCCAATCCCTAAGGTTAATAACTCTTTTTGTTTTTTATGTTAATGACTCTTGCTCCTATCTGCACCCCACAGAGTTTTTGTTGAAGAAATTTCAGTTACTGACATTGTTTCAAGCTTAACCAAAAATACATTTTTCAAGAGATTCCCTCACATATTATACAATATTATATTTCCTTAGTTTGAGTGGTTTCCAGAAAGTGGGAAGAAAAGTTAACATCATTTTTAAAATTATTTTATTGGGGGCTCATGCATCGTTTTTCATAAGACATACATACATGTACTATGCCGAGCATTTCCGCACGCCTGCTGCCATTATCATTCTCCAATCTCTGCTTTTCCACTTGAGCCCTTGATAGCAGCTCCTCATCCCTTCCCCTCTCCACTCTTCCTTGCCCCACCACCCTCAATACTTTATGAATTATCAGTGTTTTGTCATATTTTACCATTTTGATATTCACAGAGAACAGTAATGAAACTAAGAAAACTGAAAAATAAATGGAAATAGTGTGTCTATCCAAGAATCAAAGTCTCTTCTTCAGTCTATGTAGTAAATGCATAGAGGAAAGTAAGAAAGGATTGCTACTAAATCATACCAACTTGCCTTAGATGTTGTCTTAATGGGAAGTTATTATTTCTCACCACAATTTCCATCTATGCTACACATTTTCAAAGGTAGAATTTTTATTTTGTATCTTTTTATTCATGTCTCATAGAACTCTTTTGAAAATATATACATACATCCATTGTGCCCAGCACATTTGTATGTATGTTGCCATCATCATTTGCAAAACATTTTCTTTCTACTTGAACCCTTGGTGTCAGCTTCTGATTTTTCTCCCTTCCTACCTTCCTCATGAACCCTTGATAATTTATAATTTTTTCATGACTCATATTGACCGGTGTCTCCCTTTAATTATCTTTCTGTTGCCTGTCTCCCTGGGAGGGACTCATATGTGGATCATTGTCACCGGATCCTCCTTTCTCCCCTACCTTCTCCTTCCCCTCCTGGTATCGCTACTCTCATATGATTGGTCCTGAGGGGGGTTATCTCTCCTGGATTCCATGTTTCCAGTTCTTACCTGTACCATGTGCATTCTCTGGTCTAGCCAGATATATATATATATATATATATATATATATATATATATATATCACTTTATTGTGGGCTTATACATCTCTTATCCCAACCTACACATACACTCATTGTGTCAAGAACTGTTGTACATGTGTTTCCTTCATGGTTCTCAATATACTTGCTTTTGACTTGAGCCCCTGGTATTTGCTCCTCATTTTCCCCTCCCTCCCTGCCCCCTCCTCTCCCAGGAACACTTCATTACTTATAAATTATTACTTTGCCATATCTTACACCCTTCAATGTCTCCCTTCCCCACTTCTCCGCTGTCTGTCCCCCAGGGAGGAGGTTATATGTAGCTCCTTGCAATCTGTTCCCCCTTTCTACCTTCCCTTCCCTCCACCCTCCCATTGTTGTCCTTCTCATCACTAGTCCTGGGGGATCTTTTGTCTTGGATGCCCTGCATTTCCAATTTCTCTCTGTACCAGTGTACATCCTCTGATTTAGCCCGATTTGTAAGGTGGAATTGGGATACTGATGCTGGGTGGCGGGGGAGGGGCCATTTAAAAACTAGAGGAACATTGCATGTTTCATTGTTCCTACACTGGACCATGATGTTTACACAGTGATAGTTTGTCTTTTAAAACGAAGTGACTTAAATGAGAAATACAGACAGGCCCTTTGAGTTGAAAATCTTAGGGACACCATTTCTAATACCTTAGTGACATAAACTGCAGGGTGGGGCAACAGTGAAATAAGCTGGTAAAGATTGGCCAGATGAATATAAATGTGGGGTCAGATATGGAATCCAAACTTGCTTGTAAAGGCGGAGAATAATGTCAAGAGATAAACCTCGAGGAAGATATAAATGTCAGCAATGAAGGTTTTGAAGGCTTTCAGACTTGCTTCCTTTTGAAGTAGATTGAAAATGTAACAAGTATGCAGATATAAAAGACCAAATGTGCTTGACAAAATGACTGCATAGTTTATGATAAGAATTGGACAAGCTCCCAATAAAATGATTTAAAAATATATATGTGGAATGTAAGAGACTGTAATGAGGACTAAGTTGAGTTCTAGAATGAAAACCACCAACAGACCATAGACATTTGTATATCTTCTGTTGCTGACTTGACAATGACCATATCTTCACAGTACGAGTGGGAAACCACAGTGGTTCAGTAGAATTTCAGCCACTCTATAATGACAATGGAACCTGGTGCAGTAAGGAGGTTGGCTCTGAAGGACACCCCATCTCCAAAATGGGTTAAACGTAGGTGAGTAAAAATGGTTGGATGTTTCAGGGAATCACGAAATATTTGCATGTCTCAAAGGCTCACAGATTGCCACCTGGCAGACCAGGACCACAGCTAGAGTGACACCTGATTCAATACACTGGTATGTGTGGATGAACTTCATACTTAGGTTTCAAATTATATTTCTGGTAAATGGAACTAGATTGTATCTGTCATAGTTGGGTAGGATGCATCTACTGAGTATAATATGTGTTGCTCCAAGCATTACCAGGAAGAGATACATGGACTCGTGGAGGCTTCTTTCCTATTTGATGATGACAAGAAGAAGGGAATTGCCAAACAAGATAATGAGGTACATACCACAGAGAGGAATCCCATCCAGAAGTGCACAGATTCTAAGGCAAGCTTGATGACCAGTGTTCACAATGGAGGCATGAAATCTGTGCCATTGAGCTTGGTGTGAGTCTTAGAGCTGCCTACTCACTCTGTTTTTCCTTCATATAAGCCGATCGTGGTTGTGATTTGCAGTATTAATCTCTGCTGATTTCAATGTGAATATTTCCCTACTCTGGATCTATTGTGTGTTGGCTGTAAGAAAAATTGTCAGCTTTCAGTTTGTTCAATTTTCATCAGTTATGGTAAGTAGGAGAGTGGGGATTCTAAATTATTTATGTAGCAGAACTCAAATTGTTTTGAAAGAATAAAACATCAAATGGCCTTAAAAGTTCATTCAAAAATTTAAATTCAGTTCTAAGATGTTTATAAGATTTTCAAAATATAGTGAATGTTGAAGAATAGTTTCATCAGAATATAATTAATTTTAAGTTAGGTGGATGAATAAAAAATCTTGAGTCAAAAATGCAGGTCTTTTACTTAGAAGCTTAATAAGCCTTTATAAAACTGATGCCATATAGTTTCTCTCCTAGCCTGGATCATCATTTTAGGGATACTTAGTGATTTTCCTTGCTTTATTACTGAAAACTCACTAGATTAATTACTAGCAATTTTATTGTACCACTGCACAAATTTTAAAAACACAGGCAATTTGTGATGTCATTAAAATTTTTTATCTATATGCTTCTTGTTAATTAACTCCAAATCCCACATTACATATTTAGTGTTCAGGGATACACTTCAAATATTCTCTAGGAGGTTTTTTGGGGGGCATCACTGCCCTCTGGTGGTCATGGGAGCTACCCAGCGCTGCTCCTGGACCTGCCGCTGGATTTGAAGCGCCACGCCCATGGGCCGCAGTCCCGCACACAACCACTTGTGCCACGGGGACTCTGCCAGGAGTTTTTTTTTTTTATAATTTGAGTATTTTGTTATATTTGTTGATATTGTATTTCTTAAAAAAGAAATAATCACATTCATATGATTCCTTATAATTACCCAGGTATACAAATTATTTTGGTAGTCTTTTCTGGAATTGTAGTTGCATTCTAACGTCCCAGGATTAATCTTTTTTTTAAATCATTTTATTGAGGCTCATACATCCTTTTTTCACAATACATAAATATACATACTGTGCCAAGAACCCTCACATGTCCACTGCTATTATCGTTCTCCAATCGTTCGCCTTTCCCCCTGAGCCCCTAGTATCGGCTTTTCCATCCCTTCCCCTCTTGCCCTGCTCTCTCCTCCCCACCAACCCTCAATACTTTATACATTGTTATTGTTCTGTTATATCTTACACTGCCCGACCTCTCCCCCAACTGATTTCTTTGATGCCTGTCCTTCAAATAGGAGATTATGTGTATATTCTTGCAGGTGGTTCCATCTCTCTACCCCACCTTCTCTCTACCCTCCCAGCATCTCCAATCTAACCATTGGCCCAAAGGGGCTCATTCATCTTGGTTTCCCCATATCTCCAGCTCCCCTCTCTACTAGTGTGCCTTCTCCAGTCCATCTGGATTTGTAAGGTAGAATTGGGACCATGATGGATTGGGGGAGGGAGGTGGAGAGGAAGACTTCAGGAACTATTCATCATCACTGGCTGGCTTCACAAGGTCTGTCTCCACCCTGTGACTCCCCTGTAAAGTGGTGACCAATTACCCATTAATTACCAATTATTCTTTAAAATGTGGATAATTCACAAAATTTCTTAAGCAAATCAATTCATGTCATATTGTTTTATGTGGTAGTATACGAAACTTTGCAGCTGACAGAGTTCAGACTAGTCTATAATTGTCACTACTTCGATATGTCAAAATATATAGTATTTTTGAGGAATTGATTTTATCTTACTTTTAAATAGTCAAATAAAAGTTGTCAATATGAATATATTTTAATACTTGCATTAGCATACATTATTAACAAATAATATGATGATTTGAAAATGCCTAATTTAAAATGCACGCAATTTATGCCATCCTATGTACTGCAATATTGTGATAGTCAATCTGAATAAAACTCTTTGGAAATACCTAGAGAACCACAACAGTACACAGGGGGAAACAATACAATTTCAAAAGGTTCCTAGATTAAAGGGAAGTTTCATAAGGTGGTCTATGCAAAACATTCTAATTTAATTTAGTTCATTAAGTTTTTCCTTGGTACATTTTATGCTCTTCGAAGTTATACTATGTTTTCCAGTTGTTTCCTGGGAGATCTTATGACCCTTTGGGGGTGGTAGAAGGAAAAGTTGTAACCCAAAGAAAATAACCAATCTACTCATATTCCCTAATGTACTACATTTATGACAACATGAGTCTCTGTGATGATACATTGCTTTCTTTCAGGAATTATCAGAGACTCCCCTAAGGCTAGTTTCTTATGAAAATCCCAAGTGCCCATTACCCTTACTGTTTCTGTATAAGACATTGTGCTTTCTGGGCATGACTCACTAACTTTAGAAATTTTATTTATACACTCTAGATTCCCCCCCAAAAGAAAATTAATTAAGGGATATGAAAACACTCTGTATTTTTTGAGTTCATGGCACTAAAAGATAATGCATTATGTTAGGATTTATTCTGAAAAGCAGAAGATGACCACTAGGCATTTGAGGATCAGAAATTCATCCAAGTGACTCTATCTCTGCGGGAATACTCTCATTTTTCAAGTCGGGTCCATGACCTCCATCTCTAACCTCACTGATTCCAACTTTGCTCTGACTGGTTTTCCTGGCCTAGAAGCTGACTACGTCTGGCTCGCCATTCCCATCTCCTCCGTCTATGCCATGGTGTTCCTGGGAAACTGCATGGTGCTTCATGTGATCAGAACCGAGCCAACTTTGCACAATCCCATGTTCTACTTCTTGGCCATGCTGGCCCTGACTGACCTGTGCATGGGCTTGTCCACAGTGCCCACGGTGCTGGGAATCCTTTTGGGGCTGCTTCAAGAAATCAGCTTGGATTTCTGTATTGTACAGTGTTACTTCATCCATGGTCTGTCCTGCATGGAGTCCTCTGTCCTTCTTGCTATGTCCTTTGACCGCTACATTGCTATTTGCAACCCATTGCGCTATTCCTCCATCCTAACGAATGACAAAATCATGAAAATTGGGATTGTCATCTTAGGTAGAAGTTCTCTGCTCACACCTCCGGTCATAATTCGCTTGAAATTCTTAAACTATTGTCGTCCCCACATTCTTTCTCACTCATTCTGTCTGCATCAAGACTTAATTAGAATGGCTTGCTCAGACATACGTTTCAACAGCATCTATGCTCTATTTCTGGTAATCAGCAACCTTTTGTTGGATTCGGTTCTCATAATTGTCTCCTACATCATGATCCTGCATACAGTCTTAGCCATAGCATCCAGGGATGAGAGGATCAAGTCCTTACAGACATGTGTATCTCACATCTCCGCAGTCTTGGTTTTCTACATTCCAATTATTGGTCTGACTATGGTACATCGCTTTGGGAAACACCTTTCACCATTGGTTCATGTTCTCATGGGAAACATCTATATCCTCTTTCCACCTTTGATGAACCCTATTATTTATAGTATCAAGACTCAGCAGATACGAAGGAGAATCCAGAAATTGTTCTCCTGGAAAGGTACTTAAATTCCATAAGATATTTGTGGCTAGATTTGAAAGAGTAGCTTGAATCTAATTCAATGGGTAATTGTAAACAATTTTAAAACTTTAAATAGGTATTGTATTATATATTATAATATAGTCTCTATTTTCCGATCATTTCAAAAATCAGTTAAATTGATAGAAATAATAAAGTATTCCACAATAAGAACCAGAAACTATGTACTGATTGTGCACAAGCTTGCAAATAATTCCTATGAGCAATTCTGTGATTTATGAAAAACTATTTTGCTAATAATAACTCTTAATGTAATTATTAAAATATCATTATTTTAGTCGTTTTTGCTATTGAAGGTATTATTCTTATTTATTACTTTGTCACAATGAAGCAAGATACATAGACACATTGGGTTATTTGGATGATTTATGAAATGAAAACAGCAAGCAAGCTACATTCTTTTCTCAGTTTGAGTGAGAAACTAACTTTCGGTAGTTTTGAACGGCCATCCATGCAACTCCAAAGCCGACATGTAACCACTACATTACCATGGCTCCCTACCGAGTTTATAGCCTACCTAAATATCAAGAGCATCTCAAGAATACATTTGACACTTTGAACACTAATGACAGAAGATCTGATGAACTGTGGGATGACACAAAGAATATTAAACAGGAAGAAAGAAAAAAGATCTGGAAAAGTTCATTAAGAAAATAGGCAAAAGAAGAACTCCAAGGGGATGTCAGGAGAGACTCACAAGCTTGCTCTTGATCATGGAGTTTCTAAGGCAAATGGACAGAATGAGGAGAGGAAGCAACTAAACAGACAATATCAAAGGGAAACTCAGGGAGACACAGTTTGATAATGTATTCTGTTAAGAACTAGAGTCAGCCACAAGAAAAGATAAGCTCATTATATCTAACACTGAAATAAAATGGAGGGGGAAAAGCCAATTGTTACAATATGGAAAGATTCTAGGTGGCAAATAGTGAATGATGTAGGAAGTATGAAAAGAAAATGCACACACAAATAAACAGAATCATAGCAAAAAGTACTAGGTAACAATCAAACAGTTCAAGAGGTATCATATGATTGAGTACTAATGATACTGAGCAAAGTACAAACTTCTCTGAAAGTATTAAAAACCAAAAAAAAAAAAAAAAAAGCAAACAAGGCTTTAAAAACTGCGGTATACCAATCTAAATATTTCAACAAGCTGATAAGGAACTAAAAGTACTCACTGGCTTGTCCTCAGGTATTTAGAAGGCAGTGACTTGGCCAGAACAGCAGTGGAGAGGCCATGGTGGTGCAGCGGTTACAGTGAGGCCTGGGGTCCCCATAGTCCACAGTTAGAAACCACCAGCAGACTGGAGGGTGAGGGGAAGACTCCTGTGACAGTTGCAAAACCCACAGGGGGCCACTGAGTCAGCATTCATGTGAGGGCAATGAATTTGGATGTACGTTTTGGAGGACTACACCTATGATCACATTATAATTTTAGACTCATATTTTTATTCTTAGCTTTAAAAGAATGCAATGAAAATTAAATTACACATTTCATAGACTTTAATGTAGCAAACGACTATATACATGATACATATATCATGTACATGTTCTGTCTTTGCTCTTATGCAGCAATCTATTTGAAAAACTCTTCTGCCAATTGGATGTTGATGTCCTCCGTTGTACTAATTAGGTCAATGACGCCCATCTAGTTCTATTGTCATTTACAGTAAAAGGGAAGCCACAATGTCCCAAAGAAATTTGGTGCAAGGACTGGATGTGCATTTCTTGTGAGTGTCATTATATTTGGCTAACTCTGTTATATTCTTCTTCTTCTTCTATATTATTCTCTATGGAACTGTGTCCTTACTGAACCCTCTGCTAAATTTTGACTCTTTTCTCTTCATGGAGATCCTATTGAGGAAACCATCCCCTCGACAGCGCTTTGTTCTTTTTGTTTTTTGTTGCTCTTTGGCTCCATTTAATGATCTTAGCTCTGATTCCACATGTCCTGACCCTTTTTCCCACTTCTTGGCTTTCACGCTGTTTCTGTGATCCTTGACTCTAACATCCTTGGCCACCAACAATGGAGACTCCCCTGTGGACTTC
>PVJH01047924.1:0-11039 GCA_004026705.1 Nesogale talazaci | reverse complement strand
TCAAATGATATGCTGTATTAAACAAATGCATTGCATAAGAATTCGTTAAATTGTTAAAGAATTTGGGGCCAAGGTATACCTAATCTATGTCATAGCATTTCCAATAGTATCAAAAACTTATAGAAGTTTGACAATAATTGAGATGGACAAGAGAAGAAATAGTGCTTTTGAATTATGGTGGTGGAAAGAATAGTGAAATTATCCTGGGTTTTCAGAAGAATGATAAATCTGTCTTGCAAGAAATACAGCTAGTAGGCACCATAGAAGCTAGGATGCAGAAAAATTCATCTTATGTACATTGAATATGCTGTACAGATATACCAGTCCCTGGGAAAGGACATAATTCTTGGCAAAGTAGATCAGCCAACAAGAGGAAGACTCTGAAAAAGAGAAATTGACATGGTGCCTTCTATGATGGGTGCAAATGTAATAATTGTGAGGAAAGCTCACAGAAGTGAGTAGTGTTTCACTCACTGTGAGTCAGGGTCACATCAATAGCACATGGCAGCCCCAACAGTCCATCTGTCCAAGTGCAATGGATTGCTTACACCAAAGACCAAGATCTGATAATTATCACTGCTACTTTCCATCTTCTTAGATGCAATGTAGTGGATAGCAATATTTTAAAATGTTGAACCTTCTCTGTCATGATCCCTAGAGTACTTTCCCTTGTGAATTCATTTGGCAGTATCCTAAACAGACGCACTTCTTACATAGATGTGTAATGGATCAGGGGTGAAATAAGTCCTGCACCCAATTTGCATATGACATTTTTTAAAATCCTCAAATGTGAGCTTGTAAGCAATTTTCTATTTGGATCAGAAGAATTTTCTAAACTACCTTAACGAAATTGGGTAAAATTAGACCCCACTTGATCTATATACAGATGGTATATAATTTAGTGAAATCAATTTTAATTCTTCCACATTTTCCTTTTAATTCTTTTGCATGTAAAAAACTATTTAATAGGGCTAAGCCCTGGTGTTGCAGTGGTTATGTGCAGAACTGCGGCCCACTGAGTTGGTGGTTCAAATCCAGCTGCAGCCCTCCAGGAGCAGGACTGGAGCTTCTACTTCCACCAGAGGGCAGTAATGTCCCCCACCAAATCTAATTAATAGTTTTCATTCTTGGGGGCTTTGCTTTTGATAATTTGGTGATCACGTCTGTCTTGAGTTAATTGTCCTGTATTCTTTCCCCATGGTATATCCAGTGTAATCCTAGTACACCTTTAAATTGTACTGGGATGATTTAGAGGGGTAAAAAAAAGAACACAGTATTAAAGGAATAAAATCCTTGAAGTTGGTAAAGGAAGCATCCCCAAAGATAAAATCCCATGGGGGAGGGGGCACGGTGAGAGAGTGGAAATATGTGGAGCTGGTAGCAGAGGCCTTGGTAGAAGGAGGATGCTTCGAGAATGATGATGGCAACAAATGTGCAAAAATGGTCTGCATACATTTTACGTATGTAATGATCATGAAATGAGTTGTAGGATCCCCCAATAGAATGATTTATTTATAAAACAGAAAGAAAATGTAAAATTGCTTCATTAGCCTTACATACAACTGACTTACATTTAAAAAATTATAGCAGTGATGGCCCCCCCAAAGAAACAAAAAACAAAGCAAAACAAAAAGATTATCCCCTGTATCTCAGGCTTATCTGTTTATGTATATTGAGAAAGACTGATAAATATACATGCATAGCTATGTAGCAAAATGTTGATGCTATCTCAGCATAAAATTAATTTTAAAATGAGTTGAAATAAAAGATTATTGACTTACAAAAAAGATAAAATCCTACCTAAAGTAGCAATTTTCTATTTGTAATAGATTTTTTAAATGCCACAATTTTTAACCACGTTTCTACCAGTTGGTGCAAATGAATTTCCTTCAAACTTCAGTTTGTACCTGCTTTAGTGTCTCATTTCTAAAGGAACGGGCATGGCAGAAAGGACATCGTGTCATAAGATGCAGCACAGCTTCCTCAGCTTTCTCAGGTTTCTTGTTATGAGGACAGTAACTGCCATTCAAGCAATTTATGGAGGGGGCCAAGTGGCAAGAGACTGAAGTTTCTTCCCAAAAACCACATGAATGAACCATCTTGGAAGCAAACCACCCATCCCAGTCATGGCATTAAGAGGGATGAAGCCCTGTTCTCCATACTACAGAGTCTTCAGCGGAAAAACTAGCCATGCCACCCTCAATTTCCTGATGCAAGGCAATTTTGAGACAATAAAAATGAACTGTTTAGAGTCAATACTTTCAAAGAAAATTGTTGCACAGCAATGGATAGCTAATAACTCAGGTGATGGTCAAGCAATTAATATAAGAGAAAATATATCCCTATATTCACATATTTGTGGAATGCATATTCCTTTGAAATATATGTTGCTGAAATACTCTTTGAGTTTCAGAAACAAACACGTTTGTAGGGGGAAAATTCAGGCTAGAGACTGGATGGGTTAAGGTTTCCCAATGAAATTCTCATAGGACAGCTTTTGCTACCCTCAAAATATGAAGAGGTGCCTGACTGCAGTGGGTAAAGCAATTCTTTAGCACAATTTCCCTATTCCATTTCACACTAGTGCCATTTTCAATTTTTCCCAAACTTCTCAAAAATAAGCTTCCATGACCATCTGTCTTCAAAGAAATGTATTAAGGTTATCCCTTGGGAATCTCCCAAAACATTTGCTGTAACCTTTAGAGCTGACATCTCTGTCTTGAGTACAGAATCCACCTTTTATAAAGAACCTTAACAAAAATAAGTAAAGCAATTTATTGAAAAAGATTATTAGTTAGCCATCCACTAATTACATAGACATATTTGAGCATATTTTCTATGAAATAGATTCATAAATGCATGAGCCAGAACCTTAAAATGATACTTTTCTATTTACCTTCATATCACTTTTTTGTGCATAGAAATTGTACAGCATCAAGAAGGGAAAAATAACAAGTTAATACCAAGAGTTTAATTAGAAAGCAAATGATGACAGCAAATGTACAAATGTGCTTGGCACACAATGGATGGTTGTATGGACTGTGGTAAGAATTGTGTGAGTACCCAATATAACGATTTAAAAAAAGAAATTATACAATATCAGAGAATTTGACATAACAAACTGTGACACCATCATCATAATAAAGACAATGAAATTTGCATTACAAAATTAAAAAGTTCCATAAGCTTTTCCATGTCAGAATCTAGCTTTTATTGTGCTCTGGTTTCTACTTAAGATTTAATGAAAGTATTCACATATCTCAAGAATCTAAATTTACTGATTTTTCACACTGGAACACAGATAATAGATAATACATTACAAATTTTATATTCTTTTTGAAATATGAGATAAATTCCTCCTAAATATATATTTCATCACAAATATCCAATATAGGATATTCCTACCAGCTGCTTCATTCAAGTGCACACACATGAAAGAAGATATGATATACAGTTAAATTTAACATGGAAGCTGAGCATGTTCACTTACCTTGCCCCTCAGCCCAAGACACCCACAAAGAAAGACTGACAATGATTAGAAACAGCATCTTAGCAGTTCTTAGTAGTCCATAAATGCACACACTATAGCTGTGCTGCTTTGGCTTGGAAATTGGCCTTATTAGCTGTTATCATGGATGACCCTAAATTAAAGTGAACTATAATTTAGCTAAGAAAATTGAGGTCACTAAGTAAATGTTTGTGTTCAATCAGTTTTGCGGATTTTCTAAGTAATTTTTAACTTGGCTTTTGCAATCATGCCTGCAATTGCTCAACTCTTATGCATGTATGCAGTTTCTGTGGGAACAGGAATGAAATGAATTAGCTCCAAAGATCATATAAAATACAAATGTTGGTAGGTTATCCCTTGAAAATTGGTCTATGCCGAAGGCAGTTGAATAATATGTGAATGGCTCTTGCACTCCAAGGCTCACTACTGAACTTTTGTCCTGTCCTGAAGCTCCTTTGACCCAACTCACCACTTCGAAGGTCTCTGAAAAGCCACCAGGGTATTTGCACACGAGCCGACCAACACTTATTTTCATGATGTTAAGTGTGACATTCACGCATTCATGTGCTTATGTTAATTTTATGGTTGAGATGTAGGGGTGGAGTCTGGTCTGTTAATCTGGAGATAGCCATTGAGTAGCCAATGAGCCTCCGTGTGGGCATGGCTTTCTCCTAAGACTTCTGTGAAGATGAGGAGCTATCTTCCCCAGTTGTTGGGGAGTTAGTCTGAGACACGATGAATCACAGACAAGACAAGGTGGCAGCGTCTTAGGAGTCAGAGAAGCCACACGGTTTTCCCTGATGGAGTCAGACCTCTAAAGCTGGAGAGGCCACAAGGAGACCCCTGCTACCGATGAGTTTCTCCTATCACCACAGGATGCTGTTGATGGACCCTGAGCCCTGGAAGAGAGGAGTCATGAGGGGACCCCTGATGGCACCAGGATTCTGCACCCACTGACCTGTGACTTTGTGAGTCAGAAGGAGACATTATAGACTTGTACAGGGCATATGGGCTAATATCAGACTTATGACTCTGAACTGGACTGGGTTGGGATGCTTTCTCCATGTTCCATTCCTTTTATATATAAGCCCTTTCCTTATATCTATATGCATCTCTATGAAATTTGATCCTCTAGTCTACCCTGACTAAAACATTAGGGAAGAAAATGGATTAACTTTTTAACTAACAGTTCACCATGCTAGTTAGTTCCAGGGTTCCAGGGCATTCCTAACATTAAACAACATTTAATTAGCATGCATTGAGAAACCTTTTCATAAGGGACAATATACTCTGACACATGGAATGCTTTCTCCTCTATTAGGAACTAACACTCCAGTCTCACTTCCCTGTGGTTTGACTGACCTCTCACTTGACAGGGACGGAGCAGGGGCTTCTGCCCTGCCTGCTAATGGAATGAACAAAAGACCTGGTGAAAAAAGGTATGAAATGCCTTAACCTGGAAGCAAGGACTTGGTGGAAAGCCAGAAGCAAGATTGTACTGGGAGATCATGCCAAGACATCCTGCGAACTCTTGAAGCAAAACTGTGCTCAGACAAACCTGAGGCATCTGACACTTACCGATGCAGAGCAGCAGCCCAAGTGAAATTGAAATATCACATGTGACCCAAGGATGGCCTGAGAAATTAATTGCAATGTTGCTTGACCATCTTCTGAGTGAGAACCCCATACCATAAAAGCTAGAATTGTTCCTCCGGCCATTACCACCTCTCACTTCAAGAAGGGGGCCCTCATTTCCTCCAGAGTGAAGTGCACCTTGTCTACAATTAAGGTGGTTCTTTCTCACCTCACAGAGGTACTCATTCCCTTCCTTTTGAAGTGGCTCTGTGGCAATAAAATGTAGAGAGACTCTTTGCTGCTGTGTGCATGTGTCTGAGCCTAGCTTATCTCTGGAGACTCACAAATCACACACGTGTGGACTTTGCTAGTTCCCCATGGATGCTAGCCTGGGACCACAGCTTTACATCATTGACTAATTGACTGACCTATTTTTCATATTCATAAACATATGTAATATATCATCTCTTACATTGTTGTTGCTATATGTCTTTGGGTTGGTTTCAACCCATAGCCACCCTGTGTACTACAGAATGAAACACCTCAGTACTACGCCATTCCCACAATTGTTATTATGTTTGGATCCCTTGCTGAAACCATTGTGTCAGTTCATCTCATTAAAGGGCTTCTGTTTCATCTCCCCTCTGCATCACCAATTGTGATAGCCTTCTCCCAGGGCTGGTTGGTCCTTAGGTCATGTAAGATCTAACATCAAGTTTTCCATTCTCTCTTCAAATAAGAAAGTTCACTATACCTCTTCCAAGGCAAATATGTTCCTTTTTTTTCTCCAGTCCTTGGTATAGTTAATATTTTTACCAAGTATGCCAATTATCTTTGATTTTCCTTATGCATTATCTAATTTTCATATCCATGTGGGCTGAGTCAAAATGCTATAGCTTGGAACAGTCACAACATAATACTTAAAGTGACATTGATCTTTACATTTTAAAGAAAGTTGCAAAATGCAACATATCATTTGATTTCTTAATGGCTACTTCCAAGGGAGTTGATATACATTTTCCTTTGAATAATCACTTTCAAATTTAGAATTAAAATTAAATACATAATGTTATGACAAAAGTGAAGTAAGGAATGCAGTTAAAAAGTCAGTTATGTTTAAAATCATTTATATGAGTTGCTTTATTTATCTTTGCTTCAATAAAATTTGAAATTGAGATATTTTAACATTATGAGTAATATAGACTAAAAATAGTTTATAACTGACCCATTTCTCTACAAATTGAAGGAAGGTGGGGCAGAAGTGGGGAACTGATGATATATAACCTCCTCCTGGTGTGGGGGACAGAGAGCAGAGAAGTGGGACAGGGGAGACGTCAGAGAGTGTAAGGTATGATAAAATAGTTATAGCTTACAAATTATCGAGGGTTCATGATGGAGAAGAGCCTGGAGGAAGGGGAAAATGCGGAGCTGATAGTAAAGTCTCAAGGAGAAAGCAAATGTTTTAAGAATGATGAAGACAACAAATGTACACATGTGTTGATACATTGGAATTTTTTCTGGATTGTGATAAGAGTTGCATAAGTTGGCAGCAAGGTGATATGAAAAGCTAATTAACCCATATAGGTAAGGTTATTTGTAACAGAGAACACACAGGACTCATGTGTATCGTGCATAAATAGTCCAGGCAAAACATCATAGTAATTCTCTCACATACCAAAGTTCCTAAACGTGCTCAACTTCACTGCACAGAAGTGACACAAGAAATAGATAGCTCATTAAACTATAGACTTACAAAATGAATACTACTGGGAATTCTCGCTTTTCCAACTTTGGATAAGGATGAGGATTAACAATGCAGGAGGATTAAATGGTTTAATCACTTTGAATAATGTGTAGGCAACTGCATCATGCCTAGTTAAGTGTTTAGTGCGATAATGCTGTAATTTTTAATTTCAGGGAAAAATTGGAGGGTCTATATTCTTTCATAGCTATCAATATATATAACAACCAAAATATATTAAGAATATATAAATATAATTTCAGTAGCAGGTAAGTTTTAACTAAGTGTATTTAAGAATTTGTTACAAAAATGTCGCGCTCAGAGGAAAATGGGTGTAAGCCTACCAAAAAGTTAGCATTAGATTGTTCACAGCAACTTTCCGTATAATTTTGAAATTTAGGGAAATGGATGAAAAAAATATTCTAGAGGCCAAAAAATGTTCTAGAGACATGCAATACAATACTAGCCCACCACTGCCATCAAGTCAGTTCTGATGCAAAAAAACTCTACATAGGGTTAAGTTTGCATACCTTTAAAAGAGTCCATCAATAGCAATTAACCTCTCTTTATCCCACAGTAACAATGGCTTTGAAGGGCTGATTTCATGACTTCAGTCTTCATAACTGGAGTTCAATGGCTAACCCCAGATATCATAATTAACATTAAAAGAATAAACTGTTGCTAAATACTATTTCAACAAGTTGACAAAATACTGGAAACACTCACTTCTCTATTCCAGGAAATTTGGAAAACAGCTACTTGGTGAGCTGACTGGAAGGGATTCTATTTGTTCACACATCAAAGAAAGTTAGCTGAAAATACCTCTCAAACTGAAGAACTATTTCATTTATATCACATTCCAGTAAAATTTTGCTGAAAACCCTCCATTAAAGGTTACAACAGGATATTGACAGGGATGTGCCAAAGGTTTCGGTTCAATCAGGAGAGGATGTGCAACAAGGGATATCATTGCCAATGTCAATTGGATCTTGGATGAAATCAGGGAGTACCAAAAAAGAATATACTGGTGTTTTCTTCACATGCTGAAGACTTAACTATGTGGATGTTAAACTATGGATAGGTTTAAGAAAAATGGGAATGTCAGAACATTTCATGGGTTCGTTTTGAACTTCCACATGTATCAAGAGGCAGTTGTGGAAACAAAAAAAGGAATAATGGATAGTTTAAAATCGGTAAACGTGTGTGTCATGGTTTTATCCATTCACCGAACCTATTCAGTCAGACCAAGTATGCTGAAAAGATCATCATAAAAGTTGAATTATCTGAAGAAGACAATTGCATTAAGATTGGGAGAAAGTTTAACAACCTTCAATATACATATAGTATACCTTACTTGCTGAAATCAACGTGGACTTGAAGGACTTACTGATGAAGATCAAGAATGGCAATCCCCCATATGCATTAAGATACAATGAAAAGAATGCCAGAGTTTCATAAATGGGCAAATAGGCAATGTCATTAAAAATCCAGAATAGTTTGAAGTTGAAAAAATTTACTCTTGTTTAGATTCACAATCAATGCTCACAGAAGCAGCAGTCAAGGTATCAAAAGACAAGTTTCATTAGCTAAATCTGCTTCACAAGAACATACTAGAATATTGAAAACCAAGGATGTTACTCTTAGATCTAAGGAGAACCAGACTGAAGACATGGCGTTTGCTCCTTGGAGGCAAGGATGGCGAGAATTCATCATACATACTTTGGACATAATATAAGAAGAGCTCAGTCCCTGGAGGAGTACATAGCGCTGGGTCAAGTGGAGGGGCAGCAGGGAGAAGAAAGCTCCTAAAGAGAAGTACACATACTGTGACTTCAGCCATGAACTTGAGCTTAAAAACCGTGGTCAGGATGGTGCTGTTATACCTAAAGCCCCTATGAACCGGACCTTAATCGATGGCACGTGCCAATAACAACATTGCTAAATACAGAAGCTTGGAATGGTTATTTCGACACTTGGTTGAGGTGATGCCCAGTGATCTGACAGAATAGCGTCTGTCATCTTAAAGGCTTGTCTTCTAATGCACAACCATCTAAGGGAGGTGTCCACTGAATCCACATGGAAGAAACACATCAGCCTGTTTGCTCCAAGAATAATAAATAACATCATCTAAAGGAAAGAATGGTATAGAGCTTAATTTGTAAACCCCTGGTTTGTGGAAGTCCAGGGATGACCATCAGAGTCCAAATTCTGCTTGCAGGGTTCACATGTGCATCAATTCCCTCTAATCATAGTTGAGGTGTGTGAATAAGCCTGTTATCAGAGAGAGAGAGAGAGAGAGAGAGAGAGAGAGAGAACGAACTTGTAAAGTCTGTTATGGCAGACATAGCTAGGTACATTGTCATTCCCTATCATATGACTTCTGTTTTCAGTCATTTTGAAGCTGTTTTTGTCTAACAAAACAAAACAAAAAGTCAAGGGGGAAATCATGTGGATTAAGTATCTGGTCACTTCCCTCTGACTATTGACCAGGGATATTAATAGCCTTGCTATTATGCAGAATGCATTAGAAAGTGGATATTTCCAGGGAGAGTTAAGTTAAAATTCCATCTCATATCATTTGATCAACGTTTTGCACCATTTAACAATTGTTCTAGTTTTTAATATTTTCTACTTCCTTTTAGATTGAGGTTTTTTTGCTTTACCTTGCTATTGTTAGCTTCAAAAATGTTTTTCGGGGAATTCATGGAAGATGGAAACCATGTAGGATCACCTGCCTTATACTTTCATCGTGAGATGAGAAAATCAAGAAGTTAAGAGAAAAATCTTGAGACATCAGGTGCTACACCTAGAATTCCAGTATCTTAGGACTGTAATTCACAATTCACCTTCAGAGCTAGTGCTTCCAGAGACTGCTGGGGAGATTTATCTTCCCTGCACCTGACCCCAGACCTTCCTCATGTCCTACTAAACACAGTGAGACTGTGTCTACTACCTACTTCCCACCTCCTCCACCCCAAACACATCTTCACTCTGTGCCATGACCTAGTCACATGGTATAAGATCCCCACAGAGACTGTTTCCAAAGAGTGGGTCACAGTGCCACAATCCACAGAGCACCAGGAGTTCCCCTCTGTACTTCAACCTCTGCACACACACTCGAACACTAAACTTAATCATCTCTTATCTGGTCCAGAAGGATGGCATCTGCAGGCTTCCCCCTTTCACCCTAGTTCTGTGACTCATCATCAAGAAAGAACATTCCAAATAGACACTCTCCAAAGAGAAGGACACAGTCCAACACCCTAAAGAGACCCCTAAAACTTTGCTGTTGTGCCTACTCATTTGGGGGCTTTACCCCTCTTCTAATGGGACAAGAGGAACAGCATCTGTCCCACTCCTCAGGACAGCCTGCCAACTTGCTGTAATAGGCCCAGACAAGCAGTTCCCTAAGAGTGGGCCACAGTCCACCTGCCACAGAGAGCATCCAGAGGTTGTTGAGGAGCTTCCCTCCCACCACGCCTGCCTGTGGGCTGTCCTCTCTCAGCAGGATTAGAGACACAGAGTCTGTCAGCCATCTCCCCTCCCCCAAGTCCGTAACCAAACTCAAGAAGCAGATGATACTGAGTCATGCGGACATCCACAATTAAACGATGCTCCTTTACAAACAAAATAACAGAAGGGCTTCACTCCCACTATTTAACATGAAAGGTCAACAAGTGACTCTGGCAGACCTACTATGTCCCTCAACTATCCTGGCCTCAGAACCTCAAGACACAGCAGCTACTAACCCAGAGACACCCACTTTCTTACTACTTACCCGGTAGTATGACATTACATACAAACCCCTATTCCAACACATGAGAAATTATTATACATACCAGGAAGGCTTCCTGAAATTAATGTCACGACTGGAACCTACTAACAAGCACATATATTACATTCTTTACACCGATCCAAATAATGCTCCCCCTTCATCTCCATACAATACAACTTCCAGGATTCCCATGATCTTTCTCTATTATAAAAAAGTGCAGCACTTCCCCATCTATTCAGTTTAGAAGTCCAAGCCCCCCTTTACATCAGCCAGAATGAGTTCCAAACAGCAGCCTCCAGTAGCCGCCACAAAAAAATCAGGAGATACAAATGGCGACGTCTGAAGATCACCCAATAAGCCCTTAAATGGCTAGTCACAGAATACAAGAAAAAGATGCTTAGAGCCTTTCCAGAAATTAGGTGATAAATCCTGAAAAAAAA
>PVJH01047923.1:0-11066 GCA_004026705.1 Nesogale talazaci | reverse complement strand
TTTGCAGAAGATAATTCAAGATTAGTTGCAGCAGTACATTGTCAAGGAACTGCCAGAAATTCTGTGTGAATTCAGAAGAGGACATGGAATGAAGGGTAATAGTGCTAATATCACATAAACCTTGTCTGAGAGCAAAGGATACCCCCCTCAAAAAAGTTAACTGTGGTTTATTGATTATATAGAATACATGGATAATAAAAAAATTCCAAAGAGTGGGAATTCCGGAACACATAATTGTTTTCAGAATCTACAGCTAGCCTCTAAGGCAGCTATTTCAATAAAACAAAGGGATATAGGGTGCGTGTCACAATAAAGGGTCTGTCTGGGTTGTCTTCATTCTTCACATTAATTCATTCTGTCTGCTGAGAAAATAATCCAAGCATCTGGCCTGTGAATGTGACATGAGGGTTGGAGGAAGATTCACTCACAGGAAGAGGCAAGCTTGTTCGATGTAAACAAAGGACTTGAAGCATTTACTGATGAAGATCAAGGCCAATAGCTTTCAGTATGCATTACACTTCAACATAAAGAAAACAAAAATACTCACACCTGGACCAAGACTCAAAAGTAGACAATAAATGTTGATGTTAACAAAGATTTCATTCAGGCTTTGCGTAGTGGCAACATCATAGCCAATGAGGTCTACCCGAGGCACGATTATTGCTCATTGAAGCAAAGATTTCATTCAACATGGATCCACAATTAAGTCCTCCTGGAATCAGCTGTCAGGAAATCAAACAACATATTATATTTGAATTAATCTGCTGTATAAGATCTCTTTAAGATGTTTAACGGGCTGTGTAAACCTTTGCCAGAACCATAATAAAAAGTTTAAAGTAAAATAAAGTGTTAGGAAGCCGTGATATTTTCAACTACCTCATATGCATGAAAAAGCTGAACAATGAATAGAAAAGACTGAAGAAAAATGGCAGTCTTTGTTAAACAGACTGCCAGAAGAATTATTAAGTTTGTTTGTACAGCCAGAATGCTACTTACAAGGAAGGATGGTGAGATGTCATCTTATGTGTTTTGGACATGTTGGTAGGGGGGACCAGACCATGGAGAAAGACATCACATCTGGTAAAGCAGAGAATCACCCTAAAAGAGGAAGACCTCAGTGAAATGTTTTAATAGTGACTGCACCAATAGGTTCGAGCAGCTGCGATTGTGAAGATGGTGCAGTGTTTTAATCTGCTGTATATAATGAAATGAAGGGCACCTCCCACCATTTGAAGAGGTATAGACATTGTTACATTTCTAGCTGACAATAGATAAAATTACATAAAGGTAAAGAACAGCAGTTAGTAAAATTGACCTAATAGACGTATTTTAAGCCCTGCACCCAGCAGTTAAGGAATACACATTTTTAAAGCTTCCATATGACATTTTTCATTGTTCATATATTGAGTCGTGAATCTTAATTGGAAATCAAAATGCACTCAAAATATATCCAGTATTTGGCTATTTCTCACTTTTCAGGTTCTACTCAGTCTAAGACCTCTCCTATGACTTGATTACAGTAGTCCCTTCATTGATCTTCTGCTTCTAGCAAATAGTGAGGGTGATCTTGGTTCCTATCTCATCAGTAAGTCAAGGTCCTTGAAACGTCCTATAAGCTCTATTGATAAGGCTTTACCTATTCTACATTATCTCTCCCTCTCTCTCCACCCATTTTATTCACTCCGCTTCTGCCTCACAGGTCAATTTATGGGAGGAAAGAAAAAAAAACCAACAGAGTCCATTCTGATTCATATAAACTCTATTGAGACAACAGAATTGCTTCTTACAGTTCTAGAGACTATACACCCCCCCCCAAATAGTTTTATTGATATTCAATTCACATATCATATGCTTCCATAGTTAAGTCAACTTTAAAAAGAGTTGTATATATGTCATCACAATCAATTCTAGTGACCCTTCCTGCATTCATTTTTTGCTCCCCAACCCCCGATAAGCTATTACATCAGTTATTGTCTCTATACATCCAGTCCTTCTAGGATTCATCATTGGAAAATAAAACAGAAACAAGAAAAAATAAAAGCAAAATGAAAGAAGAAAAAGATCATCGGTCATTTTAAAATAAGCCAAAGAGAACATTTCTGTCTAGGAACAAGCAAGAGAGATTTAAACCCAGAAAAAATTCAGGATGGGTTAAGAGGGAGGTCAACTGGCCATGCTTCATATTACACCATTGTTTGATCCACCATAATCAAGTGTACAGTAGTCTCTTTGTGATTGTAAAACTGTTTCCATTCCTTGACTGTGGCCAAAGGGGATGTGCCAGAGGTTTAATCTGAGCAGATCTTGTACAGATGGATTTTGGGCTCCCACTGTTCTTCATCACCTTCCACAAATTGGGTATTCACGACTTACATTCCGATAGCTTTTCCTTCATCATATTCAGATTTTTTTATTTGTCATCTCTGGATCACAGTCTGGTGTGCTTCTTCCATGTGGACTTAGTTGATGCCTCACTGAAATACAAGCCTTCAAGATCCCAGACATTATTCCAGTTAATAGCCAGGCATCATACACTTTTTTCACCACACTTTGCTGCAGCACCCATATCTTCAGTGCTCTTTTCATGAAGACGAGAATAGAGACATGTAAATCTTTATAAGAGCAATCTTATCTTTTGCCTGTGTAGCAGTTGACAGATTCGAATTGTCCAGTGCAGTGTCTTAATTAATCTCTGCATTACTCTTTAGTTTCTAGTAACCCTTGCAATGACAGAGAACTCACAGACAAAACTCATGATTAAAGGATTTCTTTAGGAAGTTAATAAATTGTAATTCCAGTGAGAAATGCTCAGAGCAGTTATTTCCCAGGACATATTACAAAGATCCAGGTCTGCTAATAAATGCCCAGAGGGACATAGTACTCTGCTATAAGGTCTTAACCCAAAGGCATTCAGTTCAGGCTTTGTGGGTCAGCAAACAGCTCCCTAAATAAGTGTCCAAAAGCAGTCACTTGAAGAAGCCTCAGCCTGAAGGCACTCAGGTCCACTTCTGTGAGTCAGCAAGACCAACTTCCTCAATTAAGTTCCCAGAGGCACCTACTCACTGAGCCAACTTTCTGGACAAAAGCACTCGGCTTCACTTGCTTCGTGGGTTGGGACATCCATCACTCTGTTCCATGTTCTGACTCCTGATTCTACTGCTGCTCCTTTGAAATTATAGCTGTCATCTAGACCCAGGAGGCTCACTGCCCATGGATTTGGGGTCCAGAGAATGAGCCCCACCCCTGGGTATTTCTAATAACGATCCAGAGTAGAAAAAAAACCCTTAGGGTTCTAGAGTTTGTAAATCTTTATGGGAACAGACAGTCTCAGCTCCTGTGTAATGGCTGACATGATTGAGTAGGCAAATGATAGTCATAATTTGTCAATTAACGCTGTCATAAAAATGTTTTGTTTCTTGTTAGGTATAATCGAGCCAGTTCCATCCCTTAGTGACCCTATGCAAAAAAGAAACAGAGAGTACCTGGATCCTGTGTCATCCTCACTATTGTTCCTATGCCCAGTACCGTTGTTGCAGCTACTCTGTCTATCCATCTCTCTTTTGCTGCCCCTCTGCTTTACCAAGAATTATGTCCTTTCCAGGGATGAGTCTCTCCTACAACATGTCCAAAGAACGTAAGACAAAGTCTCACCATCTTTGCCTCCAAGAGCACACTGACAGTACTTCTTCCAAAAAAGACCTGTTTGTCCTTTTGGCAATTGTGGCACTTTCAATATTCTTTGCCAGAACCACAAAGCAAAGCATTAATTCTTCTCTGTCTTTCTTAATCAAGTTCCAGCTTTTGAATGCATATGAGGCAGTGGAAAAATACATGACTTGGGTCAGGTGCACCTTAGTCCTTAAAACAGTATCAACTAGAAAAATGTCTTGTGCAGATTTACTCAATACAATGTGCCTTTTGTTTTTTTTGACTGCTGCTCCCAAGAGCACTGATTGTGGATTCAAGCAAGACAAAATCCCTTACGACCATGATATTACCTACTGGTCTACTTGTGAAGATTATGGTTTTCTTTACAACGAGTTGGAATCCATATTGAAGGCTGAAATCCTTGATCTTCATGTTTATCTTCATATTCAAGTCCTCACTTTCAGTAAGCAAGGTTGTCATCTGAATATTGTAGCTTATTAATATGTCTTCCTTTAATTTTGATGAGTCATTCTTCATATAATCTAGCTTCTCTGACTATTTGCTTAGTATACAGACTAAATAACCACAGTGAGAGGACACAACCCTAGCACACACCTTTCCTGATTTCAAACCATGCAGTATTCCTTTATTCTGTTTCCACACTGTCTCTTGATCCATGTACAAGCTCTGAAGGAGCACAATTCAGTGTTCTAGAATTCCTATTCTTCTCAATATTATTCATAATTTGTTATGTTTTACACTGTTGAATGCCTTTGCATAGTCAATACAATACAAGTACACATCTTTCTGATATTCTCTACTTTCAGCCAAGATCCTCTGATGTCAGCAATGTCCATATCCTCTTCTGAATACAGCCTGAACTTCTGGCAGCTCTCTGTCAATGTATGATTATTGAATGATCTTCAGTAAAATCTTACCTACATGTCATAGCAATGACATTGTTCTATAAAGTAGATCTCAACAAACATTAAAGAAAAGATGACATGTCCTCCATGATGTACTACCACATAAAATTACAATAAATTAGGGAGGAAGCTTAACTGTTCTTCAAATTTGAAGTCATACAACCCTTCAAGGAAGACAAGATATAAGAAAACCCCTCATGATGGGAGGTGTATGTGCCCCCAATAAAATGATTTATTAATAAAAGGAGAGGAAAAAAGGACCTTATGTCAAGGACTCAAAAAATGGTAGATTACTTAAGGAATCTTAAGGTGGCAGTGGTTACAAGTTGGGCTGCTAAACACAAGGTCAGCTGTTGGAAATCACCAGGAGTTTCCTGGGAGGAATGTGTAGCACTTTACTCTCTTGAGGAGTTACATTTTACTCATACTATGAGTAGGAATCAACTAGAAGACAAGGAGAAAATAAAAAACTGAAAACAAAAGGCAAAGAGTCTAAATGTCCTTCAGTGGAGCACTGACTTAATGAATTATGGTACTCACTCACTGCCATTCAGTCGATGCGAGCTCTTTGTGACCCTGTAGGACATAGAACTGCCCTGTGAGTTCTGAAACTCTAACTCTTTCCAGGAGCAGAAAGCCCCGCCGTCTCTCTCAGAGTGGCAGGTGGTCTTGAACTACTGACTTTTCAGATCACAGCCCAAGCTGTGACCACATTGCCACCAGGGATGAATACACACAATCTACACAGCCCGGGCAGCCTCCCAATTACATGTTGGCCTGTGATCCAACCCACCAGCTGCTCCTGGAGGTTGGGAGTGGGGGGTGGTCGCAAATAATCAGCATTGGCTTGATGTCAAAGAGTTTTGGTTTTAGTTTTTGCAGACATTCTAAACTTAAGTTAGAATTTTATGGGAACTTTTCTGCCAAAAACAAACTGCAGAGTATAGAAACAATGAAGCATAAACTTTCCTCTAGTTCTTCAATGCTTCCTCCTCGTTCCCCCAACCCCCACTGTCAGGATCCCAATTCTACCTTACAAATCTTTCTACATCAGAGGATGGACACTGGTACAGATAGAAACTGGAAACACAGGGAATCCAAAAGTTTAGGACCAATAATGAGTGTAATACCAAGAGGGGAAGGGGAAGGTGGAGTTGAAAGGGGGAATTAATTTTAAAAGCCTATACATAAAATCCCCTCCCCGGGGCATGGAAAACAGCTAAGTGGGTTAAAGGAGATGTCAGAAAGTGTAAGATAAGACAATAATAATTTGTAAATTTTCAAGGGGTTGTGAGTGAGGCGGGGCAGGAAAAGAAGGGGAAAATGAGGAACTGATATCAAGGGCTCAAAGGTTTTTGAGAATGCTGATGACAACAAATTTACAAATGTGATTGACACAATGGATGTATCTATGGATTGTGGTGACAGTTCTACAAGCCCCCAATAAAATGATTCTGCAATTTTAAAAAAAATAGAAAAATGCAGACTAAAATATGGATGCCATGAGAGAACAAGTTATAGAAGTAGTGGCGTCTGTAGGGTTTTGAATTTGATCATTTAGGAATCGCTAGAATTTTTAAATTTTATGTCTTCTTATTGCTTATATAGTTCACAATACTTTTCCAAGGTCGGGGGGAGGACATCAAAATTTTGTGCAGAACAGAAGTAAACTATAAGGGACATTTCCAGGAGCACCAAAGTAAAATAGTATTTTTTAAAATATGTATACCCAGTTTTTACTTGTTTCATTATTTCACTGCCCAGACCATGTTTTTTAAGCTAATCTTGTAAGAACGCAACAACAGTCTATTACTTCAATGAAAAATCCCAGAGGACTCAGCCAGTAACCTTCTTTTTAGTTAATGAGTCCAAACTTTGCTTCAGGCTGAGCCTTCCAGGAATCGGAATAGACCCAGCTGTCCTCTGGGCTTCCAGGTAGCACATAGCTGTCCCATTGGCCACCTTCATCCAGCAGCGCTTCTGAATTGCAAGACCTCTTTGGAAGGATAGCCCTCTTGGCACTATAAAAGCAGTCACAGAGGGAGTCTCGGTGAAAGAATGGCTTTGTAATTATGCTATGGAGTGTATGAAATAAGTGTGCTATGACTCTTTTAGAATATGAAATTTTCACATTTTCCTTCTTTGTTTTTGTGATGGATGTCTTGAGATAAGAGCAAATATGCTGTCAAAGTTCAGAGAATTTTCCTGAAGTCTGTAATTATGGAGGCTTTTGAGGGTCCAGCTTATTTCTCCTAATGAAAAACAAGAGTCTTAAATAGAAAAGGCAATGTCAGTTCGCATGATTGGACAGTTGTGAAACCTTTGCTTTTTTGTGACTGTCTATTGAGTTCAGAATCAGAAAAGCAAGCAACTTCTTGTACCAGAAAAGACAGGAAAATGATCATGTTGTCCCTTGATGCTGACAGATTTCTCTGCTGCTGAGTTCCTGCATCAGAGGCCCCTTTCCCTCCTTTCTCCTTTGCCCCCATCAAACCCTCCTTTCCCTAGCGATCTTCTCATCTTACCTTTGGTCCCCTGTGCTGGAGGTGGAATATCAACATCTACAGCCACCAAGTCATTTCCAGTTTATACGACCCTCGATGGGGTTTCCCAAACTGGAAATCATTATGGGAACAGACTGCTTCATCTTCCTCCCACAGAGTGGCTGGAACGTTTGAAGCTCAGACCTTCCAGTTGACAACCCAACCTTGACTCCCCAGCATCACCAGGACTGGAGGTAGGACTCCACTTTTCTCTCAAATCTCATTTTTACTTCAGTTACCTAAGGTGTTTTCGGTTTGCCCCTCAGGTCACCTCTCTTCCTCCTGTTAGGATAACTAAACAGTAGATTGGGGGGTGGAAAAGGAGAAATTCAAGGGTTCTCTAGTGCTTTGTGTTGTCTTGAGAATCAAATTTCTAAATTAAACTCTCATAACCTTACAAGTTAGCTAATTTATGTTTCATTTGCATACAATGCAATTGAAATAAGGTTTCCCCCCTACATCCTACTACATTCCCTTGTTGCTAAAAGCCTACATTATCTGAGAAGCCTAGAAGATTGGATAAGCTGATCTCTGAGAGCTATGTATAAGGTGATATCTCTTAGCATCAATGACAGATTTGGGGCATCTTGTAACTAAAAAATAACCCGGTCCTGGCACTCCAAATATAGGCTGTCTGGTACCTCACAGAATGCCCAACTCTGAGGTTTGCGGAAGTTCAAAGCCAGGCAAGAGATAATTGGTATTCAGGAGATACCTACTGGTGGATTTTCCCTCCAGTGCCCTGTTGACATCTGGTTTCATGTAAACCCACTGTGGTCAGAATCTCCAACTGGTCGCTAAGCAGTTCTATCCTCTGTGAGTGGTGAGACCCTGGAATCTTCTCCTGCATCTCATTTAAGGAAGCTTGCTGGCACTGGGGGTTAGGCATTAATCTGCGACACTAAAGGTGAGTTCAAATCTGCCAGCTGCTCTTAGGGAGAACATTGAAGGTGTCTGCTCCCCTACCTCATGTCTCAGAAACCATGGCTAGAATAGCTGTGAGTCGGAGTGTGGGCTCCATCTCAGAAGATTGAGTCGCCTCATGTATTCATTCTCTCATTCATTCATCCTTTCACATTTATAAAACACCCTTTGAGCCAGCAATAGTGTTACTTTTTGCATGTCTTATGTAAAAATGAACTATTCTTCAGCAACCCTGCCTTCCAGAAAATTCATTCTGATGACACATCAATGTGAACTGACAGTTGACAGTGGGAGAGTTCTCAGAGCTGTTTCCCTCGTGAAGTTGGTCTCATTGTTTGAATAAATTAAACAAGTCAAACTACAACACCACGTTTTTAAAGGGTGGTTATTTTATTAGAAGGGATTATTGCTATGATCCCTTCTAATATCCCTAGCACAACATGCCTCCACCATTAAGGAAGCCTACCCCCTTACAAGAGCCAATGTCTAGCTTTATCCCTGGTGAAAATGTCCTTTGCAAGATTTCCATTCTTTAGCCTCCACACATATTTCTAAGGGAAAAATGTTCAGGCACAGATTTTAAAGGTTAACACTGCCAGTAAGTGGGAGATGCCTTGGTGGTCTAGGGGTTCCACGTTAGGCTGTGATCCACAAGATCGGGTGTTTAAAACCATCGGTCAGCTCGAGGGAGAAAGTCAGGGCTTTCTATTCCTGTAAAGAGTTACAGTCTCTGAAATCCACAGGGGCGGTTGTATCCTATGCTACAGGGTCAGCACTGACTCCATGGCAGTGAGGTTTTTGCTTTGTTTTGTGAGTGGGATTCTGTTTGAGATAGGTTAAAGGGGGGGGGGGATCTTCATTTTTTTGCACCTCTAAAATTATAATGAGGGATGTAGAGTTTCTATTGGCATTTCATGGTCTGGTTCCTTGTTTTTCCAGCATCTTCTGCGGATGTAGCGATATTCTCAAGATGGAGCCAGAGATCCTTCTGGTTACTGTGCCTAGAGCTACACCAGTGAGTAAAATAAGAAAAAGTCAAGCAATCAGATGGAAATTTACTCCTTATATGACTCAAAGTATTTAGGTTTTTATTTTCTTCTCTTAGAAATCAAGGAAGACATCTGTATCCAACAGGACTTTTCAACCCCATACCAGATCTCACACTGACTTTGAAATGAATCGCTGAATTTGAAAATTGGGTTTGTGAATTCGAGGCTACTGCATGATCAACAGGGTGAGAGTTACAGGGAAGGTAGACTTTATTTCTAAGCATAGCTATTATACTAAAGGCTATTTGGATAAAAACTCCTTAGAGTGACCAACTCTTCCAGATTTGTGGTAATAGCTGGCAGAAAATAGTTGAAGAAGGGCTAAAATAGTAGAGTCAATAATATTGATTGCATCTGGTTTGTCAATTCAGAACGGAACAGAAGGCCAAGTTTTACAGTGACGATATTTCATGTTTACCATTGACATGAGATATGAGTTTAAAATTGATATGAGCAAGAGCAGAATCTTAATGTTTCACTTGTAGATTATATTTAATCTGTGTATAGAGATTATGGTCAGACTATGTTTCTATATTAATAAGAACTTTTCATTGTCCCTTAAATAACATGTAAATTATGTATGTGCTGCTTTTCCTTTGCCATATAAAATAACATTCTAGTCCATCTAAATTTTAAATTCAGTATGAAACATTCAGGAAAAGGATGAAAAATAAATGTCTGAAAAATGAAATTCCTCTCCATTCTAATTAGCTCAGCTGTTCAGCAAGTGGTCATCCCAAATCCTTGAGTTCCTTCTTCCACTCATTCAGGATCATATCTTTAACAAGTTTATCAGTTATTCCTGAAATAATACTGTCAAAGTCTGGATTGTAAATACATCTCATCTATTTACAAGTAATTTTCTTCTAGTACTCAAGAAATATTTTAGCCACTTCTGATCCATCTACTTTCCTCAAGCCCTCATTTCCCCTTTTTAAGAAGCCTGTATTCAGCAATGTATCATTATAATCACCCATATGACAAGGGACCTACACTTAAAATCTTATTTTATCTTCTCATTGTTCTGACCAATTTTAGTGCTGTTGACTTCAGCGACCCACCCACTCCATCCTCTCCCGAAGTAAGTAAAAGTTGTTAGAGAAAGCCACTGAATGTGCAATGAATCAAAAATAAGCAAAGAACATTGACATAGAATCCTATTTTAGTTTTTTATAGCTCACTTAAACATTTATTGCAAACTAAAAACAATTTATGGGAAATGCTTTCTTCCCAGCACCCAATCTAGTGGGCTTATCATGGTTGATAAAATAAATCTTCTCCCATAAAAGGTTACGCTTTGCTTCTAGACTGAAATTGGACTGTTCTCACTCTCTCAGAGACAGCATTTCTTTGGCGTTTTCTTATTCTTCCTACAATTCTCCCACTCTGCTAGATTATTATCAATAGTCTACAAACCTCATCTAAAAGCTTTTATCATAAAGTAATAATTACAAGCTCTAAGATAAAGAACAATAAAAATTGACATGAAATTGACGGAAGGTTCGGGTCCTTCAGAAAAGATTACTAAAGGTTTTAGGAAAATCTGTAGATTGAGGAAGTTTATCATTTCTATATATGAATTTTTGAGTAAAGAAACTTTGTGAATGAAGAAGAGCAGTGAATCACTTCAAGATGCATTTCAAGTGCAGAAATAGGCATGATCTAACTTCTTTTTCACATTCCAGAGAGCAAATGAAGACCATGAGAAACCACAGTGCTGTTTCTGAGTTCATCCTCCTTGGCTTGTCTGCTGATTCCCAGATCCAAGTTCTGCTTTTTGTGTTGTTCTTGATGATTTACCTCTTGACCATGATAGGGAACTTGATGATGTTGGTGGTGATCAAGGCTGATTCTCACCTCCACACACCCATGTACTTTTTCCTGGGACAACTGTCCTTCCTGGATCTCTGTCACTCCTCTGTTACTGTGCCCAAGCTGCTGGAGAATCTACTCTCTGAGAAGAAAACCATCTCAGT
>PVJH01047922.1:0-11053 GCA_004026705.1 Nesogale talazaci | reverse complement strand
TTTAAATAGAAAGCAAATGTTTTGAGAACAATGAGGGCAACAAATATACAAATGTGCTTGACATACAATGGATGGGTGGATGGATTGTGATAAGAGTTGTATGGGTCCCCCCCAAAAATGATTTTTTTAAGTACTCATGAGATAGTAACAAAACAGGGAAAGTATACGGCGGCTTCTGGAGCTTCGTGGTTACATGTTCAGTTGAAGGAAACTCACAGAGCTTGGTCCTCTATGTGTTCTGCCATACTCATGGATCTATTTTTTTTTTGGGGGGGGGGGCATCACTGCCCTCTGGTGGGAGTAGGAAGCCCAGCCGTGCTCCTAGAGACCTGCTGCTGGATTTGAACCTCCAACCAAGCGGGCCACAGTCCCACACACAACCACTATGCCACCAGGGCTCAGCCCTACTCATGGATCTATTTTCAACAAAAGTAAAACAAGTTATGAAAATGTCACCGGGCGTGGTGGCGCACGCCTGTAGTCCCAGCTACTCGGGAGGCTGAGGCTGGAGGATCGCTTGAGTCCAGGAGTTCTGGGTTGCAGTGCGCTATGCCGATCGGGTGTCCGCAGTAAGTTCGGCATCAATATGGTGACCTCCCGGGAGCGGGGACCACCAGGTTGCCTAAGGAGGGGTGAACCGGCCCAGGTCGGAAAATGTCTTATGCATAACCAAACACCTTGAGGGAATGCGTCACTGGGAGCAGCGGAGTCTCAAGAGGCACCAAGATTCAATGGCATGACCTGGTTCACCAAGGCAATGTTTTACATTCTCAACTGGCAAGGATGGAGTTAAAAGTCTGTGAGCAGCCATCTACAGTGCAACTATTTGTCTCTTCCCATCCAGAGGAAAGAAGACTGATCAAAGGGTACATGGAAACCACTTAAGCATTTGCATTCATAACCCTGAGACCAGAACTAGATGGTCCCTGGCTATCACACCAACTGTTCTGAGTTGATCCTCTGATCACATCTGAAGATCCTAGATAGATCTATGGAACAGAACTCAAAATTATAAAAAAGACATCGGGTAGACTGACCGGGCTCCCAAGAAGCTTCAGATCTGAAATTGAATTCCCCTCCAAGTCAGAATAAGCAACTGTTTAAAATTAAAAAGGCAGTTTGTATCCCGGACAACGTTCAATGGGGTAGGAATGAAAGAGATATGGGAACAGAAAGCAGGGGGAGATGGGACAAGCGGCATGACATGAAAGGGATTGCAATCAATCAGTTGAATCATAATATGTGAATTGTTGAATGCAGATCTGCTCTATAAACCTTCACCAAATTCCCAATGAAAAGGGAATTTTTTTTTCAATGAAAAGTTTTATGACAGAAATATACAGGGCTTTTCTGAAATTATCTTACATGGTACGTGAATGAGTAACTTATTAAGTTTCACTATATTGATCAAATCACTCCTACCCCACCTCCTCACACACAAAAATAAAATCCAACCTCCGTCATGTGACATCAAAGATGGGAGTGCATCCCGACTGACATCTTTCCCACAGCCCTTTCTCCTCCCGGATGTGTGATCCCGCCCGTAGAACACATTCGGCTCTGACCACCAGGCCTGGCTCCCCTTTCCTCAGTGGCCCAGCCCTGTGCAGCCCCAGGATGTGGGAGACACAGGCTACATGTGACAGCTCAGCTGGCCAAGCCCCAGTCCTAACACTGTACTGCCAAGTGGGAGGCATGCCTGGGTTTGGAAGATTACATAGGGAAAGACAGAATAAGAGGTATTTCATTAGTAACTTTTTATTTAAAAAAATAGCCCTGGGGGCTGAGCCCCGGTGGCGTAGTGGTTGTGCACAGGACTGCGGCCCACAGGGTTGGAGGCTCAAATCCAGCAGCAAGGCTGGACCTCCTACTCCCACCACCAGAGGGCAGTGATGCCCCCCAAAAACAAAAAAAAAAAAATAGCCCTGGTGGCACAATGAGCAAGCATTCAGCTACCAATTGAAAAGGTTGGTAGTTCACGCCCACCCAGGCTGTGAGGGAGATTGCACTGCCCACCCCCACCCCCACCCTCTGTTCCTATAAATTCCAAAGGTCAGGTAGGACGCTTAGGGGCAGGGCAATGAGTGCACGGAGGAGGGGGAGGTGGGTGTCACCGTGGCACTGAATGGCACACGGACAACCTTGGACTGGTGTGTGCATATTCTCAAAAATAACCAAAAGCCCAGGAGATTCTCAGAGGCGGTTCCGTTCTGTCACATAAGGTGGGACTTAATTTCACGGCACCTAGAAAGTCAAAAGCAACTTTTTCCCCACCCCCGTGTTGGAATGATAATGGTTCGGATGCGTGGGGTTAAAATAAAAACCTACTAAAATCCAGGTCATTCATTTCTTTTCTTTTTTTTTTTTTTTGGGGGGGGGGGGCAATCACTGCCCTCTGGTGGGAATGGGAGGCCCAGCCTTGCTCCTGGAGAGCTGCTGCTGGACTTGAACCGCCAGCCCAATGGGCCGCAGTCCCGCGCACGCCCACTGCGCCACCGGGGCTCAGCCCCCTTGATTTCTTTCTACTAGAACGTTCTGAGGTACCTGTGCGGCTAACCAACTGCACGGCCGGACTGGCTCCACCTCCAGGACCGAGCGACCTGACGCAGGGGCAGGGGCAGGTGACCACCAGCCCGGACCCTGGGCGCCGAACGGAAGGACCACACGCCGGCAGAAGCGGACGAGCGCCTCGGGGCGGCAGAGGCAGGGGGCGACACGTCCGCCGGCGTCTGCGTGGGGGGGCCGTGCGTGAGAAGGCGCGGGGGCGGGGCGAGGCGGAGCCGGCGGGCGTGCTAGCCCGCGCGGGCTCCAGACAGCCTGCGGCGCCAAAGAGCATGCGCGCTGGGCGGGGAGGGGGGGCGGAGGAACGGGGAGAATCCGGGAAAGGGCGGAACCACGGCCGCGCCCCGGACGTCCGCCGCCTGCTGGTGGGAACGCTTCCACGCGCGCGACGTCCCGGAGAGGAAGAGCGGGATTCCCCTGACTCCGCCTCCAAGCTCCGCCTCTGGCCAATGGAAAATGAGCATGCCGCAAGGACCGGAAGGAGGCGGGGCCTGTGGTCTAGTAGGGCTGGGCGTTCCATGCTCATAGCGCCCTCTGTTGATTCTCTTAGGAGCTGCAGGAGACGCGCGTGCACCCGAGGGCGGGGGCGGGGGGGGGGGGTGCCGCCTCACAGCAGGCGGAAAAGGGGTTGCTCCTGCTGGGGGGTCCGTAGTTAAACCTGACTGCAAATGGAAAGGTCGGTGGTTTACACCTTCCAGATGAACAGGCTGTTCCTGTAAAGTTGAGAGGTGGGAAACCCTATCCAGGGAGTTAGGGTGGCTAGGATCAACTGGGCTTGATTTTCAAGTGCTGCTGGCCTAGAGGAAAGGTGTCCTCCTCCAGATTCTGCCTAAGCACTGCCCCTAAAAGGAGACCCAAGTACCATTGAGCAAAACCCTAACCGACCCTGTGCCACCCTCTCCAAGTTATGTATGAGCCCCTGCTAGTGGCCAGCGTCCATCCGTCTCATTGGGTCTTCCTTCTGCTTTGATCGTGACTCCTACTTCACCCAGCGGGCTGTCCTCCAACAGCGATCGCTCCTGATGACGTGTCCAAGATACACACGATGACGTCTCACCCTGCTTCGTTTTCTTTGAAGTCGTCTTGGGGGGCGGGGGGTGGTTCTGACAGCTCGTAAGCCAATACGAACTCATCGATTGTCTCCATCACTTGGCGCAGATGTAGCCATCCTCTTTTTAATTTTTTAATTACAAAGCTACGACGCTAAATACTTTGGGGTGAGCCCCACAGGAATAAAGAACACTGGGGAGGAGTAACCCCTTTCCCCCAGGTGTGGCCCAGGGGGAGAGGGGCTACCGGAGGGGAAGGAAGCACCAAAGGGACCCTCTGCACACTCAGGGCGAAGGGAATGCATGCCATCGGTGCTGGGGCCTGTGAGCACCACGGGAGGAAGGCGAGCGGAGGGACAGGCGAGGGACGCCAGGCCACGAAACTGCTGGGGTTCCTCCTCTGCTTCTGCAGCATGATCTCCCAGTCCCTCTGCTGGCGGGCTGCAGACGGCCCCTTAACCTTGTCGCTGTGTTTTTCATGTTCTTCTGGTTCCCACGGGTCATGGCAATGGCAGGGGCAAGGGATCCGGCCTGCCTAGGTTGCGTCCCGTCGTGGTCGTCTCTCCATCATCATTTTTAAAGCATTTCTACTTAAGCTCCCCTTTTTTCCTTCCCCCCTCCCTCATGAGCCCTTGCTCATTATTTTCATGTCTACACTGTCCGCGGTCTCCCTTCACCCATGTTTGTTGTTCATCCGGGAAGGGGCGGAGGGGGTTATATGTTGATCATTGCAATCGGCTGGCCCTTTACCCCCCACCTTCTCCCGACACGTATGGTACCACTACCTGTTTCTCAGGGGTTTATCTATCCTGCATTCTGTGTGTTGAGAGCTCTTACCTGTACCAATGTCCATGCTCCAGTCTAGCGGGATTTGTACAGTAGAACTGGGGCAGTTCTGCTGTCCTGGAGGGTCACCGAGCTGGTGTCGGCTCCATGGCAGGGAGTGAGACTCCGTCCAGAGGAGCCCGAGTGACACAGGGGCTGCGCTGCTGACTGAGAAGTCAACCTTCTGACCCCACCCTGCGGCTGTGGCTGCCTGCTTCCCATCGAGATTATACCCTCTGGGCATTGGAAACCCTCTGGCATCGTTCTGCTCTGTCTTAGAGGGTCATGAGGGGCCTCAAAGGCACCAGGTTTCCTTTCTGGGGCCCAAGCGTCTCAGGATGGGGCAGATGACTCAGCCCTCAGCTGCCAGCTAAAGCAGTGGTTCTCAGCCTTCCGCAGGCCTCCACACCTTCGTACCGTTCCTCATGTGCTGGTGATCCCCAACCATAAAATGTCATGGTTACAGTTATGTTTTCCGATGGTCTTAGGTCACTCCTGTGAAAGTCCTTTGACGCCCCCTCCCAAAGGGATCTCGGGGTCGCAACCCACAAGTTGGGAACTGCAGTTTGAACCCACCCAGAGGAGCCCGGGAACAAAGGGTTGAAGGACCACCTTAATTAAAGGGCCTCTGGAGCTCAGCTCTGCTCTGCTGGCCCTGAGTCCACGCCGACCCCACAGCTACTGGTTTTGGTGGTGTCTGTCTGTGTCTGTGTCACTGGCCCACAAAGTGGACTCCGTTCTTCGGGACAGCGGACACTTGGAGACGCAGAGGCTAGAAAACAAGGTACAAACTTTATTTTGTTTCTTTACAAAGGCACCGCGGCCTCTTGGTTTCCCCTCCCCCCACTTTCTTAACAAAATATAATAGCTTTTCCTTGAACACAAAGACCTCAAATTGTAAAAAAAAAAAAAAAAAAAAAAAAACAACAAAACAAAGAGGAGGAAAAAAAACAACAACGAACAAAACAAAAAGCGAGACACGGACATTTTTGGGGTTGAAGATGGGAAACCGGCAGGGAGAAGGTGGGGTTTGGTGGGGGAGGGGAGTGGCTAACCCTCGTGCCGAGAGGGGCCAGGGGAGGGGGGGAGAAGGGCAGCAGCAAACCCCAAAACCGAGAAGCAACATCAACACTCCCCCAAGCCCCCAGAAAGCCCAGACCCAGCCAGACCCCCAACCCATGTTAAGTGCTTAAAGGAAAAAGAAGAGAACCAAAGAGAGGTGGGGAGGGGGGTTAAAGACTGGCTGTTGCAAGGCTGCCTCTGGGGGGGAAGAGCGAACTTGGGGTTACATTTCATTTTCCCTGTTCTTAAAAAACATGTTTAAAAATGAAAAAAAAAAAAAGTTTTTTTTTTTTATTTTTGGCAGAGAGAAACCAGGCACCTCAGTGTCTGTGTCCCCAGCCTCCAGGGCCGAGGCCCAGCCCCAGTATCCCAAGGCCCCCCACACACACCAGGCCACCCCAGCCCCGCGACCTTGAGTCGGGCGGCTCCGTTCAAAGGTCAATTTACAGTATCGAAAAAAGAGGTCATAAAAGAGACCCAAATGACATTGTAATTTTGTAAAAATCTCTCACTCATTCGCCTGCATTTCTCCCTGCTGCTGTCCCGGGCCCCTCCAGCCCCCCAGAAGGGAGAGGAGGGCTGGGGGTGGTCAGGGAAGCTCCCCGTCCCCTGACGGCTCCTCCCGGCTCTGGTCCATGGTGTCGCTGTCAGAGGCCTCTGAGTCAGAGGCGGTGTCGGAGGCCGGGGCCTCGGAGCCACTGCGAAGGGGCTTCACGATGACGGCCCGCCGCTCCTCTTCCTGCCGCTCCTGGGTGCCCTCGATGTGCTGGATTGCCTGTGTGGGACAGAGTGCCCGTAAGGCCCGCGCACACCGCGCAGAACTCTGGGCCAGTGGGCCCTGGTGAGGGAGGCAGCCGCGGGGACCGGACAGCGCCTGGGGGAGCCGACGTTAGAAAACGCTCTGCTGAGTTGAAAACCCTGAGGGACCGACAGCTGTCTCACTTTGAAGTGAAGAGGGCTTTTCACATATGTATGCCTCCTAACTTATAAAGGGTCTTTGTTTTTAACTTTGCTATTCAATTCGCTGGGTTTATGTTCAACTCAAGTTCTGGGCAGGCGTTAAAAGATAGTTTGTTGTGGTTTTTTTTTAATTTTTTTTTTGGGGGGGGGGCATCACTGCCCTCAGTTGGTGGGAGTAGGAGGCCCATCCTTTCTCTGTGGAGCTGGATTTGAACCTCCAACCAGTGGGCCGCAGCCCCGCGCACAACCACTACGCCACCGGGGCTCAGCCCTGTTGTTTTTTTTGTTTTGTTGTTGTTTTTTTTCTTGCTTCTTTTCCATGTTGCCTTCTTTGGTTAATGAATTAATACGTTTATTTGTGTTCTTGGGTTCTTTCCAAGGGGACCAGCCTGAGGCTGAGTGTAGCAGTAACATCAGGTCGGACCCAGAAAATAGCTCATCCTGATACTCCCTCCACTGTTGGAGGTTTCATTGATACCTACCCAGGTCCAAGGGAAATGTAGTAAAAGAAAGTGCTCGGGCTGAGCCCCGGTGGCGTAGTGGTTGTGCTCGGGGCTGCGGCCCACTGGGACAGAGGTTCAATTCCAGCAGTGGGGCTGGGCCTCCTACTCCCACCACCCGAGAGCAGTGATGCCCCCCCCCCAAAAAAAAAAAAAGTGCTGGACCAACCTCAGGGAGAGATAGCCAAAGTCCTTAACGCAGGCTCTGAGAACTGAGGGTCTTCTGGGCTAGAGCCATGGGGGCTACATGAACCTCCAAAATTATCTTTAAACCTTAAACCAGGGCTGAGCCCTGGTGGCGTAGTGGTTGTGCGCAGGACTGCGGCCCACTGGGTTGGAGGTTCAAATCCAGCAGCAAGGCTGGGCCTCCTACTCCCACCACCAGAGGGCAGTGATGCCCCAAAAACAAGCAAAGAAAAAAAACAACCTTAAACCACAAATATCGCCTACATTGTTTTGAAAACCAAATACTGGTTTAGCTTAAGCAATAAAAAAGGTCAACCTTGAGGGCTGTACTCTTTCAAGATCGGATGAAATGGAATAAAACTGACCACAGCAACGGGAAAGATTAGATGGGCACTGGGCACTGAGCTCATGTCGGTGGGAGTGGGAGACAACTCAGAAAGGGAGGGTGACAACGGTTGCGATTGCACATGTGTTGAACTGATGCAACGTTTACTGTGCATAGTCAATGGTAACAAAATACATTTAAACTTTTTCTACTTGTATCTGGCACTCTTACGAAAAAGGGGGGCTGTGTTCACCTCCATGTAGGACGCAGGCAACAGGGTCTTCAAGACCGCTGCATCCCACTGGCTGGGCCGACCCCACCCCAGCAGCTCTCACAACAGAGCAGCTACCCACTCGTCGGGCACAGAAAGGGGGAGTTGAAGATGCCACCCCCTAAGCTTCCACTCCACTCCAGCTCTGTCTGGCTCCCCAGGGGCTGTCCCCTCTGAAAGTCCGAGTACCTGCACGATGGTGTCCAAGTTTTGCCGGGACGTGGAGACGGAGTTGATGACTGAGGAGGGGCCCATGGTGACGACATTGATGTGGTGGGAGGGCGGGGGAGGTGGTGCCGGCACAATCACTGTGGGGTGGTGGGTGGGGGCCGGAGGGGGCAGGAGCTGCAGGCAACACAGAGGTCGTCAGTCTCTCCCCGGGTCCTTGTGCTCAGAAACAGCCCTCTGAAACCCTCTGTCCCCCTGCCCACTGCTCCCGCCCACCAGCCAGCTGATAGTCCCAAGCCCTCTGCAGTCTAAGAGGAGGCCTAGAGAGGAGCTCCCAGCCATCCCGATCGCATGGCCCCTTCGCTTGGAAGCATGATGTGGGCAGTTTAAAGTTCGGCAATGGTGCAAGTGGGGCGTTCGTGCCATTCAGACACTCTGGGCTACACACTAGACTTTGCCGGCCGGGATGCGGATCCCTGCTGCAAACTACTCACTCGCCCAAGGCCCTTAGGCTTATAATGTAACTGGCCTCAGTGGTCTCATCTGTGAGGCGGGAACAACGATAGTCCCTGGGTCTCCAGAGGCTGCTAGGATGCGTTCAACACCATTCCATACACAGGAGAGCTGCAAGTCTGGAACATCCCAGTCTCGGTCCCGCTGGACATCCAGGGGTGCAGTGGTGGGGTGCTGCCTGCTGGGGGAGGAGGGCTGGGCCCGCTCACCTGGGTGCGCAGGTGCTGCTGTTCCCGCTCCAGCTTCTCCTGGTGCAGCAGCCGCACCTGTTCTTGCTGCTGCTGTAGCTGCACCTGCTGTGCGATCACCTTGAGCTTCTCTGGGTACATGTGAGCCTCCAAGGAGCGCACCTGCGGGGCAGAGCGGCCAGCTTAGGGCGAAGCGAGCCCCGCGCCCAATGCTGAAGCCCAAGCAGCTCACAGGCCCCAACAGGCTGCCCCAAACTCTGTCTGCTGCTAGGGAGACTGGTCAACCTGCCAGTGAACTCAGCTCCAAGCCCAGGAACCAGAGCCGTAGCCTGGAAGGCCCCACTAGAAAAGGCCAGTCCTGATGTGTCCCCTTCTTTGCTCCTCCCTCACAGTGGCCTCATCACAGCAGGCTCCCTCCCTCCCTCCCTCCTCCCGGCTGTCCCCTCTGCCTGGCTCTGCGCGGTGAACCTGGAGGCAGCCTCTCCAGAACTAGCCCCGACCCCCTAAGGATGCCCACACAGAAACCGTGGCCTCAGTCACAGCTGTGTGGGGCGGGGGTGGGGAGTGGTGCATGGCATGGTGACATCTGTGACAAACTCAGCTCCACGAGCAAGAAGGTACACTCACCCCTAGTGGCTGCGGGTATGTCTGGGGCCTCCCGTCACTTTCCGGCCTGGCCCAAAGCTGTTGTTATCGCTGGTGCCATGGGCCCAGAGGACAGCGTGTGAACTGCCCCATCATGGTTCCAAAGATGTCATTTTGACATGGGTGAAGCAGAGATTACAGCCCTCAGTTGCTAACCAGTAGGTAGGAGGTTCAAAGTCACTGGGAGAAAGCCATAGCTGTTGACTTCCATAAAAATTATGGGACAGTCGGCTGAGTCCTGGTGGTGCGGTGGTTGTGTGCGGGACTGAGACCCACAGGGTTGACAGTTCAAATCCAGCCACAGCTCTCCAGGAGCAAGGCTGGACTTCCTACTCCCACCAGGGCAGTGATGCCACACAAAAAGGGAAAAAAAAAAATGATGGGACAGTTCTCCTCCACCCCACAGGGTGGGGTGGGGGGGGGCACTTGGTGTTTCTTGGTTTTGCGTTTTTCCACCTGTGATCTGTATGGGAGCAGGTCACCAGGCCTTTACTCCTGTGGAGCTGGGTTCAAAGTGCCAATCGATCAGCTAGCAACCTTCTCCCTGGGCTTAACACAGTGGACCACCAGGGCTTCTGCGGGCCGGAGGCTCAGAGAGCAGACAGGAGGCCAGCCAGCTGGAAGGCCCGCGCACTCCCCTGGCTGGCCGGCGGGGGCGGCGCTCACCTGCTCCTCCAGCATCATGCGCACGGAGCGCTCCTTGTCCAGCTGCTGCCGCAGCTCGATCATCTCCCGCCGCAGGTCCTCGGCCTTCTCGTCCTCCCAGATGTCGGGGGAGCCGATGCCCTCATCTTTGTCCTCCGCCCGTCGCCGCTTGGGGGATGAGCCGCTCAGTTCCTGCAGACCCCAATGGGGGGGGCGGGGGGGGGAGTGAGCCCAACTGACCCCCATCGCTGCGGCCGGGCGAAGACGTCACGGAGACCCCGCAGGCGTGTCGGAACCCGGGGTCCGCTGCTGTGGCCGCAACACGCCCCCAGTTTGTGCAGCGAGCTCTGGCAGCCACAGCAGGTTGGGATGACCCAGTGCCTTTCGGAACTACCCTGGGCGCCCTGGGCAGAGGGTACACAAAAGCCCAGGAAGGCAGGCCGGTGCTGGGGGCAGGTGGTCTGGGGTGACAGGCAGGGCCTCAGGCAGGGCTAGGAGTGCGGGGGTGGGGGCTGGCCAGGCCCAAGCCTTGCAGGGCGAGGCGAGGCAGCAGGGGAGAGGGCCGCAGGTGGCAGGGGAGGGCTCCCCGGGGCGGCACCTGGATGAAGCGCTTGAGCTGGGTGTTCTGCTGCAGAAGCCGGGTCTTCTCCTGCTCCAGCGAAAAGATGTACTCGGCTGTCTGCTGCAGGATGGCGGCCTGCGGGCAGAGGGCTCGCAGGTCAGGGGTGGGGCGGAGGGCCTCTGCCCCGGCAGCCCCGCCCCAGGCCCTCCCCGCGGGGGCACCTTGCTGAGCTTCTCTCCGTCTGTGTGGGGGATGAGGGTCTTGAGGGACTGGAAGCCGGCGTTGATGCTCTGCATGCGCCGCCGCTCGTTGCTGTTGGCGATCTCCCTCCGAATCCGCCGCTCCTGGTCCCGCTGCGTCTCTGGGGTCAGTGGGATGTTGGCCAGGCTGGGGGGTGACAGGGGTCCACTGACGCCAGGTGCCTGCGGGGCCTGCCCCCAATGGACCCCTGTCTTTTAAATTCACCTGCATCCCTTCTAGAGCAGAAGAGGCCAGGCCTGGCACCTATGGGGCGGTGGGAGGGGAGGGGAGGGGAAGGGAGAGGATGGGAAGGGTGGGGAGGGGAGGGGACACGATGCTCTGGGAAGCTCCA
>PVJH01047921.1:0-11048 GCA_004026705.1 Nesogale talazaci | reverse complement strand
TTTACCTCAAACTCACCTCTAGCAGATTTAAGGAACCGGCATGCTCCAGTGGATCTGGGGCTAAAACAACTCCCAGGGCTGTGGAATTGGAGGTCATGTGACTTTGGTTTGGATATCTTGCTCCGAGGGTGCTCCATAAATGGCGTCCTAGGAGTACTCTGCACTGACCATTTTGATTCTCTCCTTGTTTTCTTATGACAGATATTATTCTTGTAGGTACCCTTCTGCCTTTGAGAATGAATATGATTGAAAGTTTTTCCCTAATCATTGAACTCTGTTGTTGTGTAAACAGTGTCCAGTCATTTAAGAGTTTAAACTGTACAGGTCAATAATTCATGTATTAAAGCATATACTTGCATAATTCCCTTCCTGCAGCGGTGTTCTAAACTCTATACCATTGGCTTTAGAATGACCATGTGCTCCAGGGGGGTGATTTGGGGCAGTGTTTTCTTTGGTTGTATACAAGATTGCTGGGGGCTGGAGCTAACTCACTGGTACCCAACGACGACAATCATCACAAAATGATAATGATGTCTCTAGCATAAGGCTATGCAAATCGCAGATGCATGAATAGATTTGGGACTCACTTTTAATTCTATCACCAATCTAAGAACAATTCATTCTTATGATATTCTACTCGATGCTCACCCTCATGAAAAGATCCCTGAAGATAGGAGTGTCATAGCAAAGTGTGGTGAAGAAGCGAGATGGTGCCCAGCTGCCTGAAAGAACCATGTTCTTTGGTCTTAAAGCCTTCCTTAAAATAAGACACCATCTAAGTGAGGCATCAACTGAGTCCACATGGAACAATGAAAGACATTGGGGGGGGGGGGTCAGGGAAGAGGTGAAGATAGAGGAAAGGGAGTGGGGACCCAACAAACCCAGGGACAAGAGATCTAAAATAAATCGCAAGGAGGGTGTAGAATGCCTGGTGAGATTCGGTCAAGGGCAATGTAGCCAAGAGGAATTACTGAGAGTCTAATGAAGGTTGAACATGACAGTGGAACAGGAAGAAAGTAAAAGGAAATAGAGTAAATAACTAGGAGGCAAAAGTCACTTATAGAGTTATAAATATAGGCATGTATATATTAATATATAACAATAGGGATATAGGCCGATGTACATATATTTATATTTTAAGTATTAAGGAAGCAGATGCACACTGGGCCTCTACTCAAGTCCTCCCTCAATGCAAGAACACTATTAACCTGGTATTCTGTGATGCTCACCTTCCTGACATGATTACTAAAGACAAAATGGGTGCATAAGCAAATGTGGTAAAGAAAGCTGAGGGTGTCTGGCTATTAAAAGACATAGTATCCAGGGGGGATTAAATGGAAGGAGGATGTTTTGAGAATGGTGATGGCAACAAATGTGCAAATGTGGACTTTATACAATTGATGTATGTATTGATCGTGATAAGAGTTGGATGAGCCCCCAATAAAATGATTTAAAAAATTTTTTTAAAAAGACATAGTATCTGGACTCTTAGAGGCTTGACATCCCCCTCCTCCCAAGAGGGAAGAACAGCAGAAACATGGTGAAGAGAAACAGTATATGGTGTAAGATATGAAAACAGTAATTTGTAATTTATCAAGGGTTCAGGAGGGTAAGACAGGGGTGGGGAAAGGGAGAAGAAAAAGAGGAGCTGATACCAATGGCTCAAGTAGAAGGAAAATGTTTTGAAAATGATGATGGCAACATATGTACAAATGTGCTTGGTTCAAATGATGTATGGATTATTATAAGGACTGTAAGAGCCCCCAATAAGTGATAGATTTAAGGGAAAAAAAGAAGCACACTAGCCTGTGTGATCGTGGATGGTAAATAATATAACCCAAACCCAGAGGAAGCAACAGGATCAGGGCTTAATGAGCATTCGGTCTGCAGAAGGGGATGAATGGTAGAGGAAGCACAGGTCCCGTTTGCAGGGTCCACACGTGTTTAAGCCTCCAGTGAATCCCCATGAGCCATAGACCGTGCATAGCCGTGCTGTCTGATCACAGCAGAAGTAGTTAGGTTAAAATGTTAATACTTTATCACTTGATCTTCTTTCTGACTTATTTTAAAGTTTTTTCTGTTTTCATATTTTTCCGTTTTGATTGAGGTTTTTCCTGCATGTGTGTCCTCATTGCTTGTTTGCTTCAGGTTTGTGTTTTGTATGATTTTCTGTATGTGAAATCCAGGTTCGGTAGAGATATAGAGACAGTAACTGGGGTGATAATTGCCTAAGTGTTATGGAGGATGTGGGGGAATGGAAGCTAACAATTACCATGAGAAGTGTCCTGAAATTGGTTGTGGTGATGATCAAACAAATCTTCTTCATATGATTGAACAAATTGTCTGATATGTGATACAAATGACAGTACAACTTAATTTTTTTTTTATTTGTAGGCATCACTGCCCTCTGCTGGTCATGGGAGCAACCCAGCCTTGCTGCTGCTGGATTTGAACCAAGTCAGTGGGCTGCAATCCCGCACTCAACCACTACACCACCGGAGCTCAACCCAACTTTTTTAAAAAAAAGAAGCAATTAGGCTTAGGACACAACCTATACTGATAATAGCCTCATTACACAACAAATAAAATTCTATTCCTAAACAGATTCACAACACATGAATTCTAATTCCAAATACATATTTCCTCAACTCAAACTTGATACTGTCCAATTTCCTCCAGCAATCCCATGGGACAGGGTAGCACTACCTCTGTGGACTTCCAAGGTGGTCACTCTCAGAGTGACCGGAGTAGAAAGCCTCATCAACTGGGGACTGGTGGCTTCAAATTGCTGACCTTGTGGTGAGCAGCCCGCAGGGTAACCCACTCAGCCACCATCGCTCCCTAAAATATGTGTTTGAAGGAGAGGCAAGTCATTCCATAACAATACAATGTCCAATAATACAACAACATAAAAACATGCAAGCACCGGGTAAAACTTAGAATTCTTGAAAAACAAAATCAGCAAGTGGCTTTGCCGGGCTGGTGGAATTATAGGAAAAAAGAATCCTTTTGTGTGCTCTTATTGATTTGTTTATTTATGTAACTAAACTGATGTCTTTGAGTTGATGTACATAAAATATAATTTTATCTAAAAATATGTCAAAATGAGGCACAGATGGAATTTTGAAACTGTCCCGGTAGGGTATTTTTTTAAGAGGTAACCAGGAGATGTGCTAATTGAGAGGTAAGACCCAAAGTACCTACATTAAGTCTAAGCTTCGATTTCAGCAGATTGCTTGGATTGCTTGAAACCAACCTACTTTAGCTGAAGCCAATGGGAAAAGTTTCATGTTTCTTTCACCAGAAGCACTGAGAGTCAAAAACCAGCCAAGGAGCCCAAGGAAGGAAAAATCTTCCTCTCTCCACATTGCCACACAGGGTGTGCTGGTCTCCAATCACCAAGCTCAGATGGTTCTGAGTGACAGCCCAGTCGTGGGTTTGAGGAAGATGGAGCCTTCCAGGCCTTCCAGCCTTCTTGGCACTACCCTGCTACTGGAGCCCTCGCTGCTTTGCAAATGGGAGGTGATGATCTAGATCATTTACTTCAGCTCCTTAAGAGCCCAGCCCCTCAGAGCAGCTCAAAATAAAGTCATTGTTCTGGGAAGATTCATACCTGTTGGGAAGTGGGAACTTCCTGCTGGGGAGGTCATAACTGATTACCCCCATAGACTCCTTAGAATGATGCTGAGTGTGTTACAGGAGCGATCTCAGTTTCTAGGCACACTCCCCATATACCAGGAAGGCTGAAGTGGGAGAGCTAGGATTCAAACCTCGATATGACTCCAAATTCCAGGCTCTTCAACTGTGCTTGTGAAGAGTATGGAAAGGTCCTCTCGCTCAAAGAACAAACACATCTCTCTTGGAAGACATGGAGCCAGAGTGCTCTTTAGAGGCAAGGGTAGTCACTGTGTTAGTCCGAATAGACAAGAAAAACAAATTCATAGACACGCATATGGGTATAAGGGAAAGGTTTATAGACAAGAGGAATGAACATTGAGAAAGCATCCCAACTCAGTCCAGTCCAAGGGTCACAAGTCCAATATTACCCCATATGTCTGATACCAGTCTATAAAGTATCCTTCCAACTTTGAAGCACATGCAATGACACCAGGACAATCACAGGCGAGTGGGTGCATAGTCTTGTGTGTCCGGAGGCGGTAGAAACATCTCAGTGCTGAAAGAGGTCTCCCGTGGCCTCCCAAGCATCTTAGCACTGGGCAGGAGTCTCCATGTGGCTTCTCTGGCCCAAGCGGTGTGGCTCCATCAGGGCAAGACCATGTGGTCTCTCCTCTGGCTTCTCCATTCTCCAGGAATCAGGATTGATCAGCATGCTGTCATCTTGTCTTGTCCGTTGTCTGTCGTCTCAGAGACTCAATCCAGTCTCCATTCTCCAATTGGGAAATACCTCAAGATTTCCCAGAAATCTCAAGAGAAAGTCATGCCCACACAGATGCCTTATTGGCTAATTATTGGCTATCTTCAGATTGACAAGCTAGACTTCACCCCTAGACTCCCAATCATGAAATTGACATGAGTACATGACTGCCACAGTCACCATCCTTGGACATGTTGTCAGGCGAGACCAGTCCCTGAGAAGAACAACTGCTGGGTAAAGGAGAGGGGCAGCAGAAGAGAGGACAAGATGGACGAACACTGGGGCTGTAACCACGGACTCAGACAGAGACACAGCTGTGAGGCTGGCTTAGGACCAGGCAGTGTTTGGGGTCACCATACGTTTGAACCAACTCCATGGCACCTGCCCATGACATCAGCAAACGGTGCTCAGTGATTTCCACATGGGCATTCACGCTTGGCAGGGGTTTGGGTTCATGTCAATTGAAGGAAGACGCCATGGGTGCTGAGAAAGAAGAAATTCTCTGAACACTCTCAAAGTCACAGATTCCACACACACAAAGGCATGGCCAAGTTCACTTCTGCCCAAGTGCATACCACCACCTTTAGCTAGTTAGGCATATTTTTTTCTTTTTGTTTTCCTGATGAAGCCTATATCACCTGACCGGTAAAAAACAAACTCCAAGCCCTGCTTTTGAGTTCATTCCTACTCAGAGCGTAAAACCACGTCATAGGATTTCCAAAGCTGTAATTTGAGAAAGAGAAATAGCCCTTACTTTTACTGGTCCTGCAGACCAGGAAGGGGTTTCCAACTGCTGAGTCTTCAGTCTCTTACACCACCCAGGTGCCCCTTTCTGAATTGTTCCTGCTAAAAGTCCATTTGATTGCTCTTTATAAATGCAGAGCAGGCCAGTGGCGCTGTCAATGTTGATAAGAGGGAGAAGAGGTCCCGTGATAAAGACCAAGTCCTGGTGCTTATTCCTCTTTTGTTTTCTCTTTTTTTTTGGGGGGGGGGGGGGGGGGGGGGGAGCATCACTGCCCTCTGGTGGTCGTGGGAGCTACCTAGCACTGCTCCTGAGAGACGCCGCTGGATTTGAACTGCCAAGCCCGCGGGCCACAGTCCCGCAATCAACCAAGATGAAAGGCCTATTCACTAGAAGTGTTACCAATTCTGGTTGAGCCGGGAGAATCCAGGGATTTCCTGTGCTTGAAGAGATGAGACTTAGCACAGTCCCAGAGAAGCTCACAAGGTCTGATACATCCTGACCTAGTCCCCCCTGGGCAGATTGAGTGAGTCTGGGGTACCCACTCTGCCCTTTGCCCTGAGAGGTTGGCCACGTGAACAACATATATGCTTAAGTTAGGTGGGGGGCGGGGTTCTTGGTACAGGAAAGGCTGTGAATAACATTCTTTCTGGAGAATTAACATTGACCATGACAGAAAAAGAGGAGGAAAAGAGATAAAGTAGTGTGGAGGGATGCCAAGCCCTGGTGGTGCAGTGGCTGTGTGCAGGACTGTGGCGTGGCCCACAGGGCTGATGGTTCAAATCCAGCAGCAGCCCTCCAGGAGCAAGGCTGGGCTTGCTACTCCCACCAGGCAGTGATGCAGAAAAAAAGAAAATAGAGGGGCCTGGGGGAGGGGGCAGGGAGAAAGTGAGGAGCTAATACCAAGGGCTTAAGTAGAAAGCAAATGTTTTGAGAATGATGATGGCAACCAATGTACAAATGTGCTTGGCAAACAATGGATGGATGGATAGATTGTGATGAGTTGTACGACTCTCCAGTAAAATGACTTTAAGAGAGAGAGAGAAAATAGTGTTGGGCAAGTAGCGATTTCAATCTAAGACATAAGGGTTCTTTGCTCTCGTGAAACTCAGTGGAGGGACAGATATTAATCACATAAAATGCACAAAGGAAATAGGTCAATAGGTTCTGTCAATAGGTTCTGGCCACCTCTCCTGATCAGCATTTTCTGAAAGTGACCTCCCAGATGGCATTTAGAGTCCCTAGGGATGCACAGCTAATGCCCTTGATCACTAACTTGAAAGAATGCAGGTTAGGGTCTACCCAGAGGGCCATCCAGAAGAAAGGCCTGGTGGTGAAGGCCGTTTGGTGCCCTATGGAGCACAGATGGACCCTCACACATGGGGCCAGGAGCTGACATCAACTCCAGAGCCACAGCCTCCGGTTGTGTTTGGAAATGACTTTCTTTGAGAGGATTTTGTTATCTTCCTCTCTCCTCCTGCATATTTTTATTTAAGGATTCAGTGACCAGTCTACATTCTTCAGAAACAGATGTTCCACCTGACCTCACATGGCCCCACCCACCAGCAGAGCATCACTATTCTGAACTGACTCCTTTGTCACGCTCCAAGGAAACCTCCTTCACAAACAGGTTTTGGTAACCAGTTTTTTCCAATGTAACACATCATTAAAAAAAAAAAACACACCCTTCACACGACCTCATGAAGTGTTGGGTAAATGTTTAAAGTGAGATTGTATTAAAGCGGCTGTGGGCCTGCAATGGGTAGTTCTACACACAACGTCTCATCTACTGCATACGAATAGTCGTCATGTTAATTTTTATTTCCAGTCTCTGATCCACAGGCAGGAGGATCAAGATGGATCAAACCTCCATCTTGGCCAAAGCAACTTCAAACACCATCCCTGAATCTTGAAGCAGCCGTGTGCTGTCCCTTAAACCTCACAGGTGCTATTTGCTTCCCTGGCACTTCCCATTGCTCCTGGAATAATTTACTGTCTTTATACTTATCAGAGACAGCAAGCTCTCTGCTTGGCCCTTGCACTGGTTCCATGCGAGTCACCACTGCCCTGACACAATTCTTCCAAGATATTCCAATATCCAGCATCTCTTGTTTATGTTTTTGTTTCCTCGATTAACACTTGTAACTTTTTATTGTGCAATTATGAACCTACAGGGAGTTGCAAAAATGGCACAGTGTCATGTAGTCTTCACTCAGTTTTCCCCAAAGAAAAGAACCACTCCCAAATTAACACACCAACAAACAATTCTTTCAACTAGACTATAGACCTATGATAACTGCTAACTCTAGACCTGACTCAGTTTCACCAGATGCACATGCATTCATTATGGTGTGCATGTCTGTGTTAGGCAAGCAATTTTAGCACAGGGATAGCTCTGTGTGATTCCATCAAGCAACTGAGCCGCTCCGTGCCGTTTTATATCTGTGCCCCTTCCGTCCTTGTCTCTGGCAACCACTCATGTGGTTTCTTTTATGTCTCTGAGGCAAACATTGAACCTCCATTACCACCACCCTCTTTTTTCAGGTCCTCTTTTTGGGGTCCAAAGGAGGCCTGGTGGGCTGGAGAGTTATGTGTTGGGCAGCTGTGGCAGTCATGTGCTTATGTTAATTTGATTGAAATGTAGGGGTGGAGTTTAGAGTGTTAATCTGGAGATAGCCATTGAGTAGCCAATGAGGCCTCTGTGTGGGCGTGGCTTTCTCCTGAGACTTCTGGGAAATCTCACGATATTTCCCTCATGAAGATGAGAATCTATCTTCCCCAGTTGTTGGGAGTTAATCTCAGAGACAATGAATCACGGACAAGACAAGATGGCAGCATCTGAGGAGCTAGAGGAGCCGGCAGAGAGACCACACGGCTTTGCCCTGATGGAGGCTGACCTCTGCAGCTGGGGCGGCCACATGGTGACCTCTGTCAGTGATGAGTTGCTTCTGCTGTTGATGGACCCTGAGCCCTGGAAGTGAGGAGCCATGTGGAAATCCCTGCCAGCGCCGGGATCCTGCACCCACTGACCTATGACTTCGTGAGTTGAAAGGAGACTATATGGACTGATTTGGGGCATATAGGCTAATATCAGACTTATGACTTTGAACTGGACTGGGCTCAATGTCCTTTTCCTCTTGTATATAAACCTTTTCCTTATACCTATATGCGTGTCTATGAAATTTGTTCCTCTAGTCTGCCTGGACTAACACAGCAGCTAACAAGTTCAGTGGTTTGAAACTACTGGTCCCTCCTCAGAGATTTTCTGCTTCCACAAAGAGTTGCAGTCTCAGAAACTCACAGTACTGCCCTGTCCTACAGGGTCACTCTGGGTCCGAATCAACTTGATGGCAGTGAGTTTGGTTATCTACTCCTTTGTTTGTTTTTTGTATGTGTGTGGGCATCACTGGCCCCTGGTGGGTGTAGGAGGCCCAGCCTTGCTCTTAAAGAGCTGCTGCTGGATTTGAACCGCCAACCCTATGGACCGCAGTCCCACATACAACCACTATGTCATCAGGGCTCAGCCCTTATCTGTTCCTTTGTAATGGGCGTCTACTGACCACCTGTTGTACGGGCATGGCATGATTTCATGGAAGAGTTCATGTGGCCTACTTGTTACAGAGAATTAATTTATTCCACACTGAGCAACTTGTTTCTCCCTAGACTGAATCAGTACAACTTCTGGGCCAAGCCTGCATCCCAGGATGCCTTGCTACACTGCCCTGGACCCACATGGTGAATGCTATATTTCCTTGGACCAAAGGAAGCCAGGTAAAGCCACAGCAGGAATTCATGCCCCTTTCTACCATCAGCCCAGTCATCCTATGCAGGCCCCTAATTGTTTGCAGGGATTTGAAGGCATCAAGAGTCCTCCATTGCACCAGGATGCAACAGTGGCAGGGCCACCTCTGGGGGAAAAGCCTGTGCTCCCCCAGCTGTGCTCACACCATCCTCTCAGGAGGGCAGAGGCAACTGAAGGTTCGAACATTACAGAGCACCGTCACTTGCAGGGCATGGTCCAAGCAGTGTGGTACTTTTTCATATGGGTCTGAATCCACAACACATGTTCTTTGGGGACAAGAGGGACTTCCTGGTTTTCCCCCCGCCACACTCCAAAAGGTACCCTGAGTACCCGGGGTATGAGAGGCTCACACACTGCACTTTCGCAAACGAGCCCTACCCGTTGGTTCACCCCAGGAGCGGACACTTAACGAGGCTCCCACTGCTGCCTCTTTGAGCCCTTCTGCCAGCGGGTGTGAAAGACTCTTTATTTCGGTAGAACTGCTGTCTACCAGTAACAAGTCCCGGCCCACATCCTGGACCCATCTTGGTCCCCAAGTGCCAACCTGACACGTCGGTTTGACTTCGGTGGAAAGAAGAGCTCCCAGGCCAGGTGAGTTTCAACAGCACTTCTTTTGTTCGTGGGGAGCTTCGTGCCATGCCAGGAGTCCATTAGCTTCATACCTTGTGTGTGCCAGAGAATTAATGGGGTAGAATTGCTCCTTTCCCCTTATTTCTTAACCGGCCCTTTAAAAAATAGGTTAAGGCGGACTTCTTATAAAACCTTCACATTAAAACATCACACTTGAAAGAAAATCTCCGGTTTGGGCCTGAGCACCGCCAGCACTGCACGGTCGGTCTTCCCCCTCTGCTCGCTCTCACTGCTCCTTTCCTTGCAGCTGGAATGCTTTCTGGGTTTATAGCCAAGCCAGATGAGAGAGGCAAAACTGCCGGCGGTATTCCTGTAGTCAGGTTACATTAAATTTCTCTAACAGACACTTCCATTAGCGTTTTCTCTCTTCCTTATAGAATACCATTGTGTATACATGGGGATTTCGGTTTTCCAGGGAAGGCTTGCTTACAAGAAATCGGAGATTAAAGAGCTGGTGTCTTTATAGAAAGAGAAATAACATGTCCATGGTGTTTATTTGTTGGGTTACATGATTTATGCTTTCTCATGAGAAGATGGAATGGAGAAAAGGGAACACGTGACATTGTTTAGATAATCCCCCAAGAAAGTCGGAGTCCCGCCTTCAGGAAAAGGGTTGCCTTTCATTGAAAGTATAAATGGTACTGACAGCTTATGAGAAAGAGGAAGATTTCTTAGGTTCTAAGAAATGAATTCAAGATGCTCCTAATTCAGTCTCCAGAGAAGGAGGATCCTAAGGGGGAAAGGAGGAATAAAAGTGGGGTTAAAAAAGGATTGTATAAAAGTGAAGAATCCAGGGGCCCTTTCATGAAATTTCATGTCCATCTAGATGTGAAAATGATGGATGCAATTTGGGTTGAAAGCAGGTATTTTCAATTTGACCCGTTTCCCCAAAACACATTTCAGCTCCACTCCATTCCTTCACTCGTGGTTAACTTTCTTTACCCCGTGGGGATGATAAAATAATACTACCAGCAAAGCATGACTAAAATACTAAAAAAAAAATGTTGATAAGATTTTCAAACTGATATTTCGCTTACCTAGGTTTGGTTCCACTGGAAAGGTTGATGGCCAAGAGAGGCCAGTGACAACCCTACTCACAAAATTCATGATTTCACAGGCACCAAAGTGGTGCGAAGGATGACTACTTGTGGGCACCACACAGTGTTTAGACAGCTTTTTATCGGGAATCAGGCCAGGGCCTATGTTTCAGAGCGTCAACTTTGTATTCAACAACTTGAAGTACCAAACACCTATGTGGATTGGAGGACGACAGTCTTATGATAAGGACAGTGTGCCCAGCCCTGCGACAGAGGCAGTCACAGACGAGGAAGAAAATCCCGACGTGAACGCGCAGCATGGAAGAGAAGAGCTGGGTAAAAAGAGACAAGCAAGCAAACAAAAACACAAACAGTTTCCTGATTGCACTTCAGAAGAGGAAAATCATGATGTGGCAGTCATCTGCTTATGTTAATTTCATGATTGAGATGTTGGGGTGGAGT